>PVLC010013786.1:0-40702 GCA_004027655.1 Graphiurus murinus
ACACACACACACACACACACACACACACACACACACACACACACAGGAATTTTATTTAGCCATAAAGAAGCAAATTTATGTGATGTGCAGGAAAACAGATGGAATTAGAGAATATTATGCTACGTGAGATCAGCCAGTCTCAGAAAGCCAAGGTAGAGAGAAAATAGGAAATAAAAAGGACTTTTGATAATCGAGGAGAAAGACCAGTAGAATAGTGGAAGGGGACGAGAAGAGGGAGGTAGAGAAGGAAAAACCAAAGAGTGATGAATGAAACAGTTCAAATCATGCTGCGCCCATGTATGAAGGTATAACTACCAGTCTTACGATTACGTATGGGGAGGGAAGGGCAGGAAGGTGAGACCTGAAGGGAACACACCAAGACCTGCATGCATGCTTGTTTGTATGACTTTGAAACTCACTATGATGTATAGTTACAATGCCCTAATTAAAAAGTATTAAAGAAAAAGAAAATTGAATTAAAAATTCAGTTCCTCATCCCACTAGCCACATTTCAATTGCTCACTAGCCAAATGTGTAGAGCATGTCCATCACTGCAGCAAGCCTATTGGACAGCACAGATGGAGAAAGCTTCAACAAGAAAGAAGAAAGGTACAAGCAAGAATGAAGTCTCTGCCAGCTTTGGGATATTCTGGCTGAACCACCAGTTGCTTGAATCACTAGAGGAAAACTTTTCTGCTCCAGGGAGGAAGATTGATGTGGGGAGATAGTAATCAGGAGACAAGCAACGACACAGAGATTCAAGAGATAAGTAGAAACACACATGTAAAGGCACATCACTGCCTTCACATTAGCATGGTTAAGTGTGATTTTTGTATTCCTGCTCTCAATTGATCCTCGGGGGCAGGGCCTTTAAGCCTTATTTTACAGATGAGGCAACTGAGGCTCAGAGAAGCTAAGAAGCTTTCCCAAGTTACACAGTCAACAGTGGTCAGCCAGGACTTAAACTGGCTCTGGAGCTTCAAGTCCTATACCTCCTGGCTGTTAACATGCCTGATATTACCGGTTGGTAGTCCCTGAGATGGTTTCTTGAGGTATTTAAAAAGCATTTTGCAGTATTCAAATCATAGCTCTCAGGTATGTATTCACTGGCCCCAAGCTTCTGCCAACAGCACAGTGGCCAGCATGTGACTACCCCTCCATAAATAGTCACTGGGTATTTTTTTCAATGAAAGAAGAGACAGGGGAATGCCCGGACTTGCCACAATGCCAAAACCTGATTGTAAGGAGAAAAAAACAATAAGAAACAACCAATAAGCAGCTAGGTATATGCTATAAGGCTGCCTAGGTATGAGAAAATGAGACACTGGACTTCACTGGGTCTATTTTTCTTTGTGTTTTTTCAAGAAGTAGCCAGATATAACTAAAGAAACATCAAAGAGCCCAGGAACTTTAGTCCAGTTTTGTCCTGGTCCCTGGTTTGTGGAGTATTACTTTACTTCTCTGAGCCCCAGTTTTCTCTTCTGTAGAATGCAGACAATAATACTACCTTCAAAATTTTGTTGTGAGCTGGGCATGGTGGCGCACACTTGTAATCCCAGCATTTGGGAGGCTGAGACCAGAGGATCCTGGTTCACCGCCAGCCTCAGCGACCTAGTGAGGCACTCTGCAACTTAGTGAGACCCTGTTTCAAAATAAAGAATAAAATATAGTGCTGGGGGTATAGCTCGAAGGTAGAATGCCCCTGAGTTCTATCCCTAGTACTGCAAAAAAAAAAAATTGTTGTGATGATTAAATATGATAAAATATGGGAAGAGTCTGACATATAGGACCAGTCTAACAAACGATGACTGTAATGATACTGGCATGGGTACTAGTACTTGAAATTATCACCATCCTTTAGCTTCTGTATTTATTGGATGGGGAAACAGGTTACAGCAGGATGTTTCTTTCCTTCCTTCCCCCCTTTCCCTCTCCTCCCCTCCTCCCTCCCTCCCTCCCTCCCTTCCTTCCTTCCTTCCTTCCTTCCTTCCTTCCTTCTTTCCTTCCTTCCTTCCTTCCTTCCTTGTGCTGGGAACTGAACCCAGAGGCATTCTACCTCTGAGCTACACTCCCAGCCCTACATGCAAAACTCCCAAGTGGGTGGTGATATGAAGTAAAGTATGCTGGACCAGGCAGCTGGACATGGCTCCAGGCTTTGGCACTGACCTGTTGCACAGCTCTGGACCCTCTCTCTCTGGGGTCTGTTTCTGTCTCTAAAACAGGAATCCACTGTGTTAGTTGGTCCTTAAGTTCCCTTCTGTATTTTGCATCCAAAGATTCTAAACATTGCTAAACCATTCCAGGTATGATGCTATTGCCTAGAATTTGACACCAATTTGGCATTATTTTGTTTTTAACGTGTGGGCTAAACAGAGAGAAAGATAGTGATGGATATGGACTTCCCCCTGGGAATGGGCTCTAAGCCCCTTCTTGTATGGCTTCCCTGAATGGCGGCTCATAACTCAACAATTACTCTGCTTCCAGTGTTTGTTCAGAGCCCACCAAAGCGCTTAGCTGTCACCCCGTGTTCTCTGCAGGGCTCTGCCCCTGCTGGGCTCACATTTCATGCCTCCTGCATTCATGGAAGAGCAGCTCCTGCCTGCCCTGTGTGCAGATTTTTCTCTGACAGAGCCCAGCATGGAGGAAAGCCAGCAGGCAGGCCTGTCAGACTCCAGTCAGACCCTCTGGGCTTCACCTGCAGTGATTCTGGTCCAAGTCCCAGAATTCTCGAGCCCGACTGGAATCAGTCTGAGCCACCAGTAACTTGGGGGTGACTGGAGGGTCAGTATCCAATGCTGGGGAAAAAGGAAAATCATCTCTTCTGCTGAACATACAATTTAAAGAAACAGACCAAAACATTCTAGATTCTCTGCCTGGCCTAGCAGTTTAGAACTGGTGTTGGAAGAACTGGACTCCAGCCCTGCTTCTCTGCTCTTTTATAGCACTTTGTCTCTGGGCAAGATAGGTTTGGGTTCACCCAAGGAAATCTAGAAATATTTGTTTATTAATCATGCCGATTGAACACAGGCCAACTACAGAAGATTTTTAAAATGAACTTTTTTTCCTGTCTATACTAATTTTAATTCTAACCTACAGGGATAGTTGCTCCATCAGAACCCGGCTTTTTCCACCACAGTAACAGCCTTACACTCACTGACAATGCCTAATGGAGATTTCTCTGAAGCACCTAGATTAGAATTTGGAGTTTCAAACAATAACCATGGGTATCATGGTTATTTGAACCAAAACGAGCCTGCACATTTCATACAGCAGTAACACAGCTCTACAAGTCAGACTTGAGCGGCAGCTTAGGCCTAACGTAAGTTTATTCAAAGGGAGAACATCAGTCTCAAATATTAGTGATGCGATACCTCAATAACAAAGTAGAATCAAATAGTTATTTCACTTGCAGTCCTGCCTAAGTACCTAGGATATGTTTCCCTCCCCTTTTTCATGTTGCTTTTCTCTGGGTCTTCTTATCTCTAAGAATTTTAGACATGATCATTCTATAAGTCAAGCTATATATATATATATATTCTTAGGTTTTTACACTTTTTTGTTTATTTGTTTTTACAAACAAACATTCTACCTTTGAGATACAACCCCAGCCCTTTTGATTTTTTATTTTGAACCAAGATCTCCCTAAGTTGCTGAGGCTGACCTCAAACCTGTGACCCTCCTGTCTCGGCCTTCCAAGTACTTGTATTGCAGCATGTGCCACCAAACCCAGCTAGTTCTTACACTTTTAAAAGTGCCATTTTAAGAATTGGCAATGAAAAAATGGCAATTAATATATTCCCCCCTTCATTTCTTCTTCTCTACCTAACTGCTTGCATACCTCAGTCTTCCCCCCCCCCAAATCAAAAGACTCCCCTTTCCCTCCTCCCATGAATGACACCACTGCAGTTATGTATTTACTTTCTTTCTCTTTCACTGGAGTGTAAGTTCCATGAGGGCAGCTTTGTTTTGATCAACAATCAAGCTGTCCACTGCCCTAGCACAATGTCTGATACCCAACAGACATTCGATAAATATTTGTTAAATAATTAATTGTTTTCTGGAAAACATATCCCTATTGTTCATTCTTCCTCAATCCAAGAAAAACTGGGAAATTCAAGGTAAAATTGAATTGTTATCATTAAACTATATCAATGGCTCCTAAACCTCAGTGTGCCAAAGCATCATCTGAGGCACTGTGTGTGTGTGTGTGTGTGTGTGTGCGCGCGCGCGCGTCGGGGGGGGGGGTACTGGGGATTGAATCCAGGGGTGTTTTACCTCTGAGCTACACCTCTAGCCCTATTTTATCCATATATTTTGAAATAGGGTCTCGCTTAGTTGCTGAGTCTGGCTGCGAACCTGCTATCCTCTTGTCTCAGCCTCCCAAATACTGGGATTACAGGCATGCACCAGTACTTTTTAAAATATAAATTCCTGCCTGCCTCAATTCTGATTCAGGAAAGCATGTGTATGGCTTGGGAATCTACATTTTATGGCAAACATCTGCAGCTTTTCTGGATACCTCACTCCAGGAAATACTGACCTGTCCTCATAGTGAACTGTGGTACTACAGCAGGTATAGCAGCTATAGGCTTAGGAAATATGAATCCAATTCCCTCCCCCCATCCCCATTCAGATGAGGAAACTGAGGCCCACAGAGGGGCAGGGACTGGCCTGAAATCATCTAGTGAATTAATTGGTGGCAGTTTGCAAGTATCTTCTGAGAAGCTTCATGAAACCCCTCATTTGCAGTCTTCATGCTGCTTTCTCTGTAGGTCTAACATGTGCTAGACACGTTGTTCTTACAGGCTAACTTGTGAACATTTAAACGTCGTATTTCGGTGCGGGGTTTTATCTGAGCAGTATCTTGTATATTTGCAACCTTTTATTGCACTAAGTGGCATCGGTTACCAGAAAACATCCTAGTGTGCTGAAAAACACTTGGAATGACCAACTAATGAGGACATTAAGTATATTTTCTCATTAGTAATTATGCAGGCTCTGAAACCAAGCCCAGTGACTATATATACTTGTATTGCTAAATTAAAAGCAACTGTGGGGCAGAGAATAGCAGCATTTCGAGAAGAAACAAATCAAACCTGACATGTTTTGACTGCGCTGATGTACAATGATCTGAGCTCATTTTTGAGGGAGAGAAGTTTGGCCCAAAGGAGAAGTGAAGGTCCCAGAGCCAGGAATGCGTCATGGAGCTCAGGAGCTCTTGTTCTGGCCTCTTGAAACATTCATTCCCTCTGTGACTTGGAAGAAAACCCTTCTCTTTCCCACAGACAGGGAGAAAACTGCTCAATTTCTACCTTCAAGGCACATATGCCGTTACATGAAGATTAAAACACACGAGGGCTGGTGAGCATTTTCTCCTTCCTCTATTGACTTGATTCACTGGGGGAAGGCTAGCAGTGTTAATAAATTGTATTGGTCCAATCAACTCTCTGTCTCAAACTTGACAGGGCAAATTCTTATTTAAAATGTAATAAATTATGTATACATACTAAAATGTTAACATTAGTTACTGCTGAGGAGTGAGATCCGGCAGGTATAAATGAAGAGAAAAATTAGTGTTTTTCATAGTATCCACTTTCAAATGGTTTGCCTTTTTAAAAGTGGAAGAGCATATATTGCTATCATTGTGATTTTAAAAAAATCGAATGAAGCTTTTATTTTTAAAAAATCTAATAAATTGCCATTAAGTAGAAGTGAGAGTGTGATGAAATAGGAACACAGTACTTTGGAGTGTTGTGATTGGTATCTCACCTAGCTCTGTCACTGACCTTAGGCAAGTGAGTTAACCCCTGTAAGCCTTACGTTTCTCCTCTGAAAGTAAAGGGGTTGGAGGAGATAGTCTCAAGGTCACCTCCACTTGTTTAAATTCATAACTATAAATAAAAAATTGGGGGGGCACTGGGGATTGAACTCAGGGGCACTCTACTGCCAAGCTACATCTCCAGTCCTTTTCGTTTTTTATTTTGAAACAGGGTCTCACTAAGTTGCTGAGGATGGCCTCAAACCTGTAATTCTCATGTCTCAGCTTCCCAAGTATGAGGATTAAAGGTGTGCACCACTAGATCCAGCTGCCAATATAAAATTTTAAGGGGAAGGTAGTATGCAAGTTGAATTTCAATGAACTACAGTCTTAAAAAACTACTGAAACCATACATTATGCCATATAGAGATAGGAGTTTAAGCAAAACGATGTAAGAATATACATGATGGCACCTGGCTCAAAGTAGGCTCTCAATAAATTCATTTTATTTCATGCATTCTATGTACTAATGTTTTTAAAAGGACAAAGCAAGTTTAATCTTAATAAATACCAAGTTACTTTACCATATATATTCTTCTATGTATATGCATATATAAGCATTTGCATTTAGGGACAATAAGCTAAACCTCAGGAATCATAAAATCTTACGAGTTGGAAGGGACAATGCAATATAAAATTACTTCTCCTGTCACCAATCTCACACTTTCACAGAAGCTGGTGTGGTGAAGAGAGCTAATCCTCAGAGCAAACTGGAAGAGGACCTCTCCTTTTCCCTTTAGACCTGCAGTGGGAGCAATATAGTGGGTAGAGAGAGTGACTTAATTCCACCAAATCTTCTTCCTTCCTGTATATATAGCTCCATTTCTTCCAATCACCCCTTACAAGTTCCCAGAAACAGTGTATCCACATTCCTCTTAAATGCCACCTTGGAATTGCACTCAATTTTTAAAGTGTGGTCTGACAGGACAAAGCCCCTGTGACCACGTCTAACCTGGTTCTGATGCCATTCCTCCACTACTGCAGCAGGTAATTCAGCATCCCTCTCTCCACCACACACACTCTTTGTTGGTTCATGTGAGTGTCTATGGAATTAACTCCCGAGATTCTTCTTAACATGAACCACTGACAAGCCAAGGCTCTCCCATTTTTTTTTTTTAATTCTAAATGCTGAGCTTCACATTTATTTTTGTTAACTTTCTCCGTGATGGTTTCAGCCCTTCCTGTTCCAACCTGTCGAGATCACTCTGAATGTTGATACTGACATCCATCATATTAGCGATCCCTCCCAGCTTTCTGTCATCTGCAAATGTGATCAGCATGCTCCTATGCCTGCATCCAAGTTTTTGATGAAAACTCACTGTATTTTTTAAAAAGTCTTTTAATTTAGTTGATTTGGGTCCAACTTTTGATAATTTCGTAAAGCTATCTAAAAGCAGGAGAACCCAAGCTTTGAGGTTCAACCTGATTCCAAAACAATGCAATTAAAATAAATATGCTTTGCAAAATTGAGCCAGGCCCCAGAGGTAGTATCAATGGGACTCAGACTCTGCCGTGGTCAAGCTGCTATTTTGGACAAAGCTAACAATTAAATTGGATAAATGTTTGTTGATGAAGATGATGACTCTGGACTAACAGACTGAATGGTGCAGAGGCAAGCAAACACACTGGATTGATTTTTCAGCAAGGAGACAGTTCCCAGCTGGGACAACTCAAAGTGCTGGGGAGGGTTTGCTGCTGAATGGGTAATTAGACCAGGTAGACAGATAATTGGATAATTTGGGGCCAAAATATCACAACTGGGGCCTAACTTCTCTGGATTGCTCCTCAATAGTGATGTCATGTGCCCTGGAACAAGGTCACATTGTATGCTACCATAGCCTTAGTTAGCCAAGGCAGGGCCTAGAAGCTTCATTCATTGATGAATTGTATAGGGAAAGGCTAGGGGTGCTTCAGGGAGAAGTCTTCATCCCCAAATACGTTTCTAGCACCCACTCTCACTTAAAACCAGAGAGGCAGTGAAGCTTAGTATTAAAGAGGACAGACTTTGGCTCCTATATACTTGGCTTTTAATTCTCTCATACATATATTAGTTGTATGACCTTGGGCAAGTCCAGCCCTTTAACCTCCCCAGTGTTTTTTGTTTATGTTTTTGAGTGCTAGGGATTGAACCTGAGGGGCACTCTATCTCTGAGCTATATTACCAGCCCTGTTTTATTTTATTTGGAAACCAGGTCTCATTAAGTTGTTGAGAGCCTCACTAAGTTTCTAAGGCTGGCCTGTGTTCCTCCTGTCTAAGCCTTCTAAGTACTGGGACTACAGGCATGTGCCACCATGCCTGGCTAGTCTCCCCTAGTTTAATCTGTGCAATCGAGATAATAAAATATCTTAATGGTGTTGCTGCATGGCACCTGACATGAGTTGTATTTATACTCATGAACTACATTCAACAAATGGCACAATAATAAAGTCTGCTCAAGAAAAATAACATACAGAGCACTGTGCTAAAATTCTGACAAGTATCATTATATTTAATTTTCTTCTTTTTTTTTCTGGTGCTACTGGGATTTGAACTCAGGGACATTCTCCCTCTGAGCTACACCCCCAGTCCTATTTTTATTTTTAAAACAGCATCTCACTAAGTTGCAGAGGACCTTGCTAAGTTGCTGAGCCTGGCGCCACGATTGTGTGAGCATCCTGTCACAGCCTCTCAAGTACTGGAATTACAGGTATGTGCCACCACCATGCCCAACTGTCATATTTAATTTTCACAAACCACCCCAGGAAGTTGATATGATTACCCCATAACATAGATAAGGAAACTGAGGCATTAAAAGGTTAATCAGTTGTTCAAGGTGACTCAGCTAGTAAATGATGGTGTTGGGATTTTCATCTAGGCCTGCATACTTCCAAAGCCCAAGCCCTTAACTACTGCATTCTTCTGTTACACTATTATTTGAGACTTGACTTTAGTCAAGAGATGCTACTTGTAATCAGAATAAGAGTCCTCAGCCTTTGGTGCTAAGGATCTACCATGCTGTCACATGGAGTCTTGTGATGAGGTGCAAAGAACAGACTTTGCAGCTCAGGGAGGGTAGGGGTGAGGGAAAGAGGATCCCAGCAGGTACACCAGTCATTTCTGTCACTACTGCAACTAAAAAGAAGGGCACACAGCAAAGATACACTCCCACGCCTTGCCAGTCAACCAGATGCTTGAAATTCTGACCGGACCTGGGGAAAGCAATCTGGTCACAGCTGCCAATCAGATCAACCAACTGGGGACCCCTGCCCTGGTCTCTCTTTATCTGCCTTTCTAAGTTACCTTGTCTTCTAGTTGAGATAACGATCCCTACGGTTCATGGTTAGTTAAAGATTAAATGAGACCATGTACCACAATGTCTAGCATGTAGAAATCATTCAGTAATTGTGATCTCTTTTCTCTTCCCTTCCCTCTTTGGTCAGATCCAGTTTAATTAGATGTTTGTCTTTCCAAGTCTTTTTAGAAAAGCTGCTTTATGGTAATGTTTGTATGTTTTCTCAGAAAATTCTCTCTCGTGGCTCCTCTCTGTGTTCTCTAAATTTGTAGAGTTCACACTGGTGAGATTTTACTCTACCCATATCCATAGGAAATAAAAATGTTGATATGTTTTGGCTGACCTAAATCACAACACTGTAACCATTTAAGGTTTTAAAACAGTTTCCATCATTCTTGTGTGACTGATGTTTGAAACACCCCTCCGGGGTTAAATATTGTAATCATCTCCACTGTAGGGATGAGGAAGCCAAGAGCAGAAGCCAGGTGACACAGGCAGGAAGCAGCAGAGGCAGCGTTCCATCCCAGTCCTCCTGACACCTCCTGATGTCAAGGCCAGAGCTCACTCCTCTCCATCAGCGGTCTAATCCCCCTGAATAAGCAGCGGGTCAATCAATGCGGATGCAATTGGGTAAACTGCTTAAGGAACAACTTGATACCCAGATGGTTTGGTCACAATATGAGAAAAAAACAGTAGTCACTTTGTCTAGACCATGAAAGAAATCTAAAAAATTATCCTTCACCTGTGCAGATTTTCATTGGCATGACCTCCAGGAACCTTGCAACAATGGGTATGACAGGTGCAGCACTGTCAGGGTCATTTGTTAAGGCATGTTAGAGATCCACTAAGGCAAAAATTATTTGGTGCAATGGATGCACTGGACTGCTAAGTGAAATGAGAAATACAGAAAAGGTATGAAAACTGAGTAGCACAGTGCCAGGCACAAAGTCATTCAACTAACTCTTATTCCTAGCATCATGAATAGAGATTCTGGCCATTCATTCGCAAGCAGACATCATAAAACTTACTCTGGAATAATCAAGATCTCTGGGTGTTGAGTCTGTTAAAGCTCGGACAAGGGCATTCATCATACACATCGGAGGAGAAGGTGGGGAGGGCTGAGAAGGTTCTTGCTGTAATGGGCTCTTTGGTTTGGAAGGCAGCCGACCTCTCCTCCCTTTCAGACTATCCGTACGCACAACTGAGGCAAAGAGATGAGAAAGAAAAGAATCTAAAGATTCTGTTATGAATAGGCATAAACCAAAAAGAGGGATCAAATTACATTTTACAATAATGAGGTCATTTTACAATAATAATGTCCTCAATAATGAGGACAACCATTTAAAAGTAGCAATAAGTTTAGAATAATACTCAACAATGATTTAATGAGAGTTGAAACAAGCAGCAAAAAAGACATCCCACTTGGTAATGAATTAGCTGTGAAAGTCTCCTTCAATAGAACAAAGATGCATGTACACAAGCTCTTTATTGATTCTGAGAAATCAGAATCAGTAGTCTTCAGTTATTTTTAAATGTAAAATATACCATACAAATAAATTGTTGGAAGGAATGAGAAACTAGGAACATTCATCATCCCGATGTAAATATTAATTTCCCCCCCAGTGATACCTAAGAATACATATAACCCAACTGAATGAAAAGCATTATATCCATACCTTCTTTAACCATTCCGACACTGAGACACTTCTGAAATCGACAGTACTGACATCGGTTCCGACGTCTCTTGTCTACTGGGCAGTTTTTATTTGCTAGGCAAACATATTTTGCATTTTTCTGCACCGTTCTCTGAGAAAATATAATACAGAGATAGTCAAGTAATAGTTTCTGGAAAGAGGTAGGACCTGACAAGATGTATTTTAATTACAATGTGAAAAGCGACAGTGCAATTCGTATAATTAGATAAATTTAATTTCCTAACACGCTAGCCTGCAGGAAAAACAATTTTATTAGTGTTAGCTGCTGACAATGGAAATCATCTCGGATTGTTCTGAAGCAAGTCTCAGGAGACACCCAACTCTGAATGATAAAATCATATCTGAAATTACCAGGTCAACATATCATACCTTGGAGGATTATATTATCTCCACTTTTAATATCCCTTTGGGAACAATTTTCTACTTTGTTCCTCTCCCCTGATTATTGCTGACCTTATTAAAATAAAATCAAAATTATCTGGGATGTACTTTGTACGCTATCACTATTGTAAGTCAAATATCTCAGCAACTGGCTTTGTTACCCAATAGAGATGGAATCATAAAAAAGCAAAATCAGGATTTGCCTTGTTAAAATGTATAGCCAAGAAGGTTTTAATAATAAAGAAATTCCCTTAGTTGGCATGTAGAGTTTATCTTTAAAGGGCATCTATGGTAAATTGGCCATTTCTATTTTTTAAAGCAAAATTTTAAAATTGGATACCAAAAGTTACCGTCATATCCAAAAAAGGAGAAAAATCCCAAAAGATAAGTAAGAACAAGAGAAAAAATATATGAAACCATATTTTTTGTGAAAATTCCCATTAACATGTTATTTCATAAATGATTATTGACACAGACACCAAAATAGACATATTATAAAAGACATCTTAAAACTTGGGCTTGGGTATAAAAATAATGTCTTATTTTTCAGAATCACATAGAATTTTGAAATGACACATGGAAAATTAATTAAACATATTTTATGCTCTAAATGTAAAAGAATGCTTGCTTAAATTTTTAAAATTAAAAATATTTGTGCAAATGGATGTGTTTTATCACTGAGTGTAAAACCATTCAGAAATTACCTGAGTATATACAACTCCAAATAGAGCAGAAAGTTGGTATTTATTTAGGAAGTCTGAGCTACGTCAAAAAAAAAAAAATTAGATAACTTGGGCTTTGTGATCTATTTTGTGTTTAAAGTTCTAGGTTTACCTTCAACCTCTCCTTTATTCTTAGTGATCCTCTGCAACCCCTGCATTTCAGCTTTCATCTTTTACCTTTTAATTCCATTTTCAGGTGTAGTTTCTAAATTGCTTCTATAACACTTAAAAAATAGAACAAAGCCAACCTATCTCAAGTCTAAGACATACTCGCCCAGTTTAAAATGCAAAATTTGGAGACACAAAGATACTCTGGGTTTCCAGCATTTAAATTCTCCACAGTCTGTAAGGATAGGAAACTCGTGTTCCTGAATGAAGCTCTCTTTCATTGAACATGCAGTCATTTCTAACACTCTATTTCTTGCCATTATCCTCAAGGCGATATGCCAATTTAAGTGCTAGTGGTATTTTGCTTCAGGTATACATTTTCCCAATAACCTGAAGCCTTCTCCACATTTGTGTGTGCCTGCACAGTTTAAGGACAGAGAGATCGTTACAGTTCAATCACTGGATTCCCATCATTAACTGCACTTCATGTCACATTTTTAAAGAATTCAATTTAATGGTAGAAAGCCACTGGGTAAAACCTGCTCCCGTTCCCTTAATTAACAGATCCATGGGGTGGTTCTCTGCCATCCTGCCCCCACCATTTCAAGTATAGATTTGTTTTCAAGGGATTGCTGCAGAAAAGGGCAGCTGTTGAGGAATACTTAACAGACATTTCTAGATCCAGCATGTCTGACCACTCCCATATTTTGGTCCATTCTCAGTGATTTAGGGGTGATTCTATGTGTGGAATACTCAGAATTCTCTTATTCTTCTTTCTCTCTCCCTTTTTACTGCTCTTTATGCTGTGCAAACCTGCTAAAGGAATGCAGTCACTTCAAAGGTACTCTGGTAAAGCTTAAGTGAAGATGGGGTGGGGGGAGGCCAAGGTTCTGCATTTAAAACATCATCATCCCACATATCTGTAGGGTATTTAACATATTGCAAAGTCTTTCCATGAACAATTTCTCATTTATGCCCAGGATTCAATTAATGACATGGTTACTGTCCCCACATCAAAAATAACTGTTGCTTGTTGGCATACCCTTCCACAGACATGTGAATTTTTTTTTTTATAAATCATAGTTTTCATTTAATAATGAGCTATTGTATTGTGGCCTTTTAAAGATTATTAAGTGATTTCATATGTTTTATCTCATTTAAGATGGCCTTTCTCTGAGCTTAATTCACTGATAGGAAAACGGAGGCCTAGAAAGAAGTGTCCTTCTCCAAAGTCATACAATTAGCAGGTGACAAATTAGGGCTCTTATTTGAGTCTTCTCACTCAATTCCAGCATGCTCCCAGATATATCCTATTGGCATCCCAAATCCTAGTTACCCAATCAGCATCCTGCTTCCCTTTTCCCTCAACCCTGCGCAGCACTGGAGGATAGGGACTTGTGTCGGTCTGCAAATGCCTAAAATAATGATCAGCCAGGAAAAGGGCAAGAGGATGTACAAAAGGCAGAGCAGCAAGGCAGCAAGGTCTCCCCCACTCCCTGCCCCAGGTGGGGGTGGGGTGAAGTATCACTGAACTCAGGAGTGTCAAGGGAAGCCACCTGGCCCACACCACCCACCTGCAGCTTAATCACTGCATAAAGTCTACCCAAGAATTCACCGCCCTAGAGTGTAGCTTCCTCATAGTGTGGGGGAAGTATGGGGAGGCTGATGTACCTCCCACTCTAAAATTCTCCTCTGGGTCTATAAGAGAATGAACAATGTCGAAACCTGGCACTGTGTATTGCACAGAGGAAGGGAAGGATTCCTAGAGGATAAAGCAGATTGGTGAGACACCTCCACCCCCAACCTCTATCTTCTGTGGAGGGAGCTGCCCCAAACTGCATCTAGCCAGTTGCCCCAGTCTATTCTGCCTCTGCAGAACTATGAAAAGGGCATGCACTTTGGGTTCACACAAACGTGAGTGAGCATCTTGTCTGCACCCGACTCTGCGGCAGGTGAATGACCTCTCTGAAACACTATTTCCCCATCTACCAAACAAGGATAATTATTATCTACCTTCAAGACACTGTTAATAAAAATACCTATTGAGTGGCCAGAATTCAGTCTCAGATCTGATTCTAGAGTCCCAGCTCACACTGAGACACAAATGTCCAGGGCCTGCCTTGCAGACCCTATTCCCTCAGACACCTTGTATGGGCAGACAAGGAATGCACTGAGGTTTCTGCATTGTTGAAGTTACAGATCTTTTTGACAATCTGCTGAAAGCCGCGTCTTGAAAAAAAGCTCATTGGGCTATGTTAGGTCAGGAGGGTCGCAGGCCCTTCACATCCATCTACACGGACCTCAAGTATAAAAACCTCTGGGAAAAGGGGTCTGAAGGTGTAAACATTACACCTCTCAAACTGGGAAGGACAAGGACTAGTCCTGCACCCACTTACACGCTCAGTACAGCTAAGGGGCTGGCTGCGGCGCGCAGGAGGCTCCAGGACCGGGTGCATGCTCACCTTGAAGAAGCCCTTGCAGCCTTCGCAGGTGCGCACCCCGTAGTGCTGGCAGGCGGCGTTGTCCCCGCACACAGCGCACGTGCCCTCGCCGGACGACGAGCTTCTGTTGGGCGGCGACGGCAGACTGGGGCTCTCACCTAGCAGGCTGGACGCGGTAGGTGAGGCCGTGAGGCCTAGCGGCGGGAAGGCCAGCGCGGGCGGCCTCTTGGCCAGCGGCAACCCGTACGGGTGGCCCTCGAGCGCGGCGGCCTGGCTGCCTGCTGCGGCCGCGGCTCCCAGCGGCAGGCTGAGCGCGGCGGCGGCCGTCGGGTCGTAACCCAGGTGGTGGCCGCCGGCCGGGCTGGGCGCGGGTGGGTGCGGCGGCGAGGGCTTGAAGTGGAAGAGCGGGAAGCGCGCGCCGGCCACGGTGGGCACCGCTTTCATCGGCGGGTCCAGCAGCGGGCCTGGCGCGATGCAGCCGGGCGCCGAGGGCAGCGTGTCTTCCCACAGCGTCCCCGCCTGCGGGGGGAAGCCCGGCGTGGTGGGGGTGGACGGCGGGGACGGCTTGAAGTACATGGAGGTGCTGGGCAGTACCTCGTCCTCCGGGCCAGAGGGAGGAGGGATGGATGGCTGCTGCGGCTGCTGCTGCTGCTGGTGATGGTGGTGGTGGTGGTGGTGGTGATGGTGGTGGTGGTGGTAGCCCTGCGCGCGGCCCTCCTCCATCTTGATCAAAGGCCTGGGTTGCATTTGGTACAGGCAAGAGGGCTTGAGTTCATAGCTGCTCGAGTAGCCCTCCATGAAGGTACTGAAGCTGGGCAGGGACGTCGTGGCGGTGGCCGTGATCTCGGTGCTGCCGAGGTCCATGGTCAGCTTGGCATAGTCGGGGTTCATGATTTCCGGGGTATATTCCGAACCGTATGTCTGTGTTGCATAACTGGACCCTGGAGGCGAAGGGCTATACTGGGCTTGCACGCAGGGCATATCTGCAGGGAAAGGGAAAAGGGTCTCTCAGAAGCAAGGCAGCCCAGCCCTCCTTTCCTAGCTAATAGGCAGTGCTGTGTTCACTGTTCCCTAATCTGGGAAACAGAGAGGAAGTGACAACCTCCTCTCCTTCTGGTAGCACAGATATAAGCCCCAGCTTACTTTCTTCCTCCCTGGAAGACAAAGGGGCCACAGGATGCCCGAATCTGGTCTCCTGGGGACCTCTCTTCCCATCTTCTCTCCCTTCTCCTGTGCTCCTCCACATCTGGGAACCTGACCTGCTAAGGTTAAGGTTAAAGTCTTCCCTAATAAGCCCAGAGGTGTTAACAAAAAATAGCTTTGAATCTTATAAACTAATAGGAGCGGCCTCCCCAACCACAAGCTGGCAGGACAAAGGGAAAGGCAGTGAATGCCCTGTTGGTGAATTTGGGGAGAAAGGCCATTGGTCCCCCAGGTGACACACATTGGTTTGCAAACCTATGAATTAGTCAAAAGGATGTCCTGTGTGGGATTTACTGGCCACGGGATACAGTGGCATTCTAACATTTTGTGACTGCCAGTGGAGGCTGCCCACACATGTTGTGGTTGCTTTTTCCCACCCCCTCCTCACTCCTCCAAATAGGACTAGCCGCCTGCACAAACTGGACCCCTGTTGATGACTTCAGCCAGCTAGGTGGTGAGGTGGAAAAGTTCCAGGAAATGGACTCGGGGGAGTTTGTGCCATCTGCAAAGTAAAAGATCAGCAGCTGTACCAAAACACCCACCAAACCTGCTCTCTGCTATACAGTATGCATGTGTACGTGTGTGTGAGTATGTGTGTGTGTGTGTGTGTGTGTGTGTGTGTGTATCTATCTTCCACTTCTGACTAACAAGATATATTAGTAGCTGTCTAATGACAACAGTTAACAGCTATCATAGTAAGCAAGTTAGTCTAAGTATTTTCTTAGGACAGAAGAATTATTTCCCTGGAAAAGAAGAAAGCACTTTCTGGATAGATTTGGTTTCTCTGCCAGTCCCCAAAGTGACTGGTATCCTAGGTTTCTGCTATTGTTCAGAAAGGTTGGACTGGATGAGGAGGCCCGGAGAATTATTGGCTCAGGTGGGTGATTTATCAAATCATGTTCCTCCCTTATGGGTAAACAGAGGTAGTAAAATCGGCAGTTTCCGGTGGTTGGTTTTTCTGAGCCAAAGGAAGACCTGGGGCTTAACATCTATTTGTAATTTATGGCATAAAAGGTGTGACTAATAGAAAAGTGAGTACCTCACATTTCCCTTGACATCTTTCTCTTACCCACATTTCCAAATCTGATTGAGTCATGCGTGTATGGGATGAAATCTTGACTTGAAAAAAGGTGAGAAGGGCCTGTTGGAAGAAGCAGTGATGAGGAGGGGCCAGCTCATGTCTTTCATTTTTTCTCAAGCAGGGCCTTAAAAACACTCTCATAGTTTGAAGTTAAAGACACACTTGTCTCGGTGTCCATTTGTTGGGATGAAATGAAAAGCTCATCATTTAAAAGAAAGAACACTACCTGGTCTTTCATCTCTTCTCCTCCAGCACCTCTAGGATTCCTTTCTTAGTCTTCTCTGCCATTCCCTACCTAATGCTCTTCTTTATGTCTTTCTAAAGTTTCCAGCTGGAAGATAAGCTTGTTGGGACTGTGCTCTATTTATCTGCACATCTCTGGTGCCCGACACAGGCCTGGCATCTAGTATCCCTTTAACAAATCTGTAAAGAGGTGGTGAAAACCAAACCTGCCGTCCTTTCTTTTGCCAAACTTAGTTACTCCTTGGCGCTCAGCTCCAATGTTTCCCCCTTTTCCATCTGAGCTTTAATCATCCAAACTTCTGCACCCAGATGATTTTGGTTTTATACAAACAGAAAAGCTCTCTGCTGTTCTCAGTGATCTCTTAAATAGAAAAGGAGGGCAAACATTAAGACACTAAAATGGTCAGGAGAGCCTTATCAATTGGAGTATTTGCGTTTTTCTCAGGGAATATAATTTTCAGAAATGCAACACTTAGTTTAATCTGGCCGCTCCACTCTGTAGCAACAGGGTGTAGTATACAGAGGGAGCTTCGTGCAAGGAAGCCACCTGCGCTGTCAAATGCGGGGACAGCAGGACTGGGCAATTTGACCAGCCAGCCTGCTGAGTGTGTGGTTCTCCCACCCGTTTCTTCCAGCCCGGGAGAGGTCGTGCCTTCAGACCTACCTGGAGGGTATCTTGCGCGCTGAATGGTGGGGCTGGGGGTCTCTCCAGCGGAGGCTGAGAGTGTATCAGGTGGCGACGACTGGTGAGGCGAAGCGGCGGCGGTGGGGCCCGGCTCTGCTGAGGGTTCAGGCACAGGGCCCGGGCTTGCCGGGCTGTGCTCTCCGGCAGTGGGCTCTGCAGACACCAGGAGGGAGGAAAGAGATTGCTGTGAAACCAGTATGGGTCACTGCGCCCTGGGCTGGGCGAGTATATGTGTGTTGGGGGCGGGGGGGGGCTCTAGAAATCCTAGTTAATTACAAAGAATTATCATAAGGGTAAGCAGAGGTGCTTAAGGATCTCGGCGTCCCTGGACAAGACGCATCACATCGCCTTGGGGGAAGCCGAGGAGTCTGTACCCGCTGCGCTCACCGCGGTTGGGCAGCGCGCAGAGGCTAAAAGCCCGTCAGCCTGTCGTCGCCCAGAAATTGATCTCTCTGCCCTTACAATCGGTTCCAAGCTCTCTAAGTCAGGGAAACTGAAGGAAGGAGAACACTTGCGGAATGAGTTTCATCGGAATTTGGGGGGTCAGTGGGTGTGCACGAGCGGAAAATAGCCATTTTCCAACTCCGCCCGCCCTAACCCTTCAAACACAAATTTTACACGTTGCATAGGAAATGCACAAGGTCCGGAACGAATGCATGAATGCCCCGAGGAATTAAGAAAGTCTGCGCTTTTCATTCTAAATGCTAATGGAGCTTCGCTTCTTTTAGCCGCGAGTTTCGGGGACCAGGGGTCAAGCAAACAAAAGGGCAGGCCCAGTGGAAAAGAGGCCCGAGCTGGAAGCAAGGCGATGAGGCGGGCGGCCTTCGAGGTTGGTGTGGCTGGCGGAGGGAGGTTCCCTGCACTTAGCGGGTGGTGTCCCCGAGGGTGGGCGGCTTCGAGTCTCCAGGCCACCCCGAGGCCGGGAGGGGGCACATTCCGGAGGGCGCCAGGCGCAGCTCCCGGGCGAACCTCTCAGCGCACAACCTAGCGAAACTTTGTAGCTGAAAGCGCCGCTTAGTTGGCCTAGGGGAAGGATTTGGCTGCCCCAACCTCCGGCCTGTAGCGCCCCCTTTGATCGGGGTGGGCACAGAACGTGGACCGAAAAGAAAAAAAAAAAAAAAATCCCCAAACCCTCCTGGGTGCGCAGGTCATAAGGGTCACGTAAGTTTCCTCTCCTGCCACTCTTGAGCCCGGAGCTTGCTTGTAGGAAGAGAGGAAGGGGTTCGGAACCCCCAGGTCCGGGAAAACCTGGTATGTCAGGAAATGGGGGATTCCCTTGCTACCCCCAGCGGGAGCTCCTGAGATGGAAAGCTTGGGCTCTCTGTAACGCTAACACAAGCGGATCTTTCCACGGCGGTGGGATGTGCTTCTCATCTCCCCCACCTCCCCGAATCTTCAGCGGGGGCTCCAGTAACCCCCTAGCCCCTCCTCCGGTGGTGCCTACATCCCCGGGGACCTTTCAAGCGTAGTCTTTCTCCAAGGGGCGGCCCCTGAACTCGAATGGGCAGGGGTCGCATCTCTCCAAGGAAGGGGTTCCTCCCAAGCGCCCAGCGTCCACCGGGGAGAACCACACCACCTTTCCTACAGCCCAGCGGAGCGCCCCACCGCTCTCTCCGCCCCCCAACCGGCCGGTTACCTAGGCAAAGCCTGGGCGCCTGGAAACACGTTCCGCCGCTCTCGCTCGCGGCCGCTGGGGCCAGGGAGCACAGAGCCTCGGGGTTGTAAATTAGGAAGAAATAACTACCTCTGTCAAAGCCCCTTTCTTTCTCGTGGGCAGACGAAAGGAACACCCCCGTGTTCCCCTCCCCGTGGTGAAGTGTGTGGAGGAAACCGTGAAACGCACCATTGTGACTGGGGCTCCTCCGCGGAGTTTCCAACCCCGGGGAGCGGGGGCGGAGGTTGGGTGGGGGCAGGGGTGGAGGACAGACCGACAGAAAGGGAAAGACTGAGATTCTCAGAAAGATCGAGGGAGAGGCGACAACCGCGGGGGAGAATTTCTGCGAGCGCACGGTCCCAGGGAAAAGGATGGGGGGGGCAGGGTGGGGGAGGTGGCGGTGGCTTGAGTCTGATATTCACACTCAGAGCATCTCATTCAGTTAGAATAACTCGAATAAAGCAATTTCATTCATTGTGCCCAGTATCTGCGTTGGGCAGCTTTTCTTTCCCCAACTGAGTTCTAGAAAACCTTTCTCCGTCGTGGGGGGAGGGGGAGATCCAGGGTTGGATTCGCGACCGAACCGCTGACCGTTCCCGATACCGCTCTCCCGGCACCCCAAGGCCCTAGGGCAACAGCCCGAGATTTCTAATCACTCCTTGCAACTCTTCCCTCTCGAGAATCCGGGAGCAGAAATAAAAGGCAACCTCCAAGAACGTTCTTGGAAATCAAAGGACCCGTGCTCTCTCCCGCTCGACTGCCCGGAGCTTCCAACAGGTTTGCCGGGTGCCTCTGGAAGGCAGTCTCCGCAGGCTGCGCTCGCACTCACCGCTCTCCTCTCACCACCGAGAACTTTCATTTCTACTAAGAGTAAAACGCTCGGAGCAACTTCTCCAAAAGCGCGAGTTCTGTCAGCGAAAAGTAAAGCATTGCCTTTCCCACTCCGAACCGAAGGCCGGGAGGAGAGACACGCCGTCTCCACGCGTGTCGGGGCGCGGGAGTCGGCAATTACACCCGATTACCTCCGAAGGGAAAAGTGTAAGCCGGCAAGTCGGCGACGTCAGGCAGACGTGCCTAGCGGAGCCCCAAGCTCATTTCAATACAATAAACCGCATTCCTACAATTACACCCTCTTTCCTGAGATCCTCTGAGCGGCTCTGCAAACTCCGGCCGCTGCTGTCCAGGCCTCTTTCCTTCTAAGCTTTCTCCCAGACAACCAGCCCATTAGGGACATTAACTTAGACCCACCAGAGCCCCTATTTTCAATCCTATTTAAAAGGCAGAAAAATTACTGCTGTTCATCGCGGGGCTGCAACTCCCTACCGCCGCCGCCGCCGCCGCCGCCGCCGCCGCCGCCGCCGCCGAGAGCATCATTACCATGACAACTAGAGCCGAAATACCCTGAATTACATCGCTGGAGCTGCTACTGCACAAATCCCGGTCCTCCTCTTTGTTAGAGGCGTTTCGCCTCTTCGGGTGGGGAGAGGAATCCCACAAGCTCCAGAGTCCCCACCGGTCGGTTACAGGGGAAAAGTTTCAGATCCAAACCCACGGGCCGCTAGGCTAGCAAAGCCGGAGCGGGAAGGCGAGGCGCGGGGGGGGGGTACCCCACACTCAAAGTTGTCAATTTCAGGAGCGACGCTTCCCAGCGCGCCAACTTTTTTTTTTTTTTTTTTTTAGCAAGTCCCCTTATTAACTGGGCAAATGTCATACGTACTTGAGTGCTGTGGCGGTTCCGTCTTTAGAGCGAGTTTCTCGAGAGCTGTTCCGAAATCTGCACCGGGGGGGAGTCACAGCTGCTGTCCCGGAAGGGCTGAGGTGTACCAGCCCAGCGGCTCCCAGAGGCGGTGAGCGGCTGGAGGGGGATGCTGCGATCCCGACTCATGGGAGGACGCCACCGAGAGGTTCTGCCGGCGTCCTGGCTCTGGCCGCGACCAGGGGGGAGGTTGTCGCCGCTGTTCCCACCTCCAAGGCCACCGCCGGCGCTGTCAGCGTTGTAAAGTAAGCCCGGCAGGGGCGTCCGGCTGCGGCGCCGCGCAGCACCGGCGAGGCGAGGGCGCGGGGCAAGAGGGGTGTGAGCGCGCGGGAGAGAGTGGAGTGTGAGCGCGGAGCGTGTGTGCGCGTGTGTGTCTGTGTGTGCGAATGAGGGAGCGGGTGTGAGCGTGTCTGTGTATGTGTATGGGGAGCGGAGGAGGAGCAGGAGCTGGAGGGGTGGGGGGCGGGAGGCAGGAGACTCCGCTCTCCCGGCAGCGCGTTCGCTCGCTCTCTCGGCACGTCATTTATGCCACAGGAGCCCTAGCGGCCTCTCCATAGAGTGCCTGGAATGCGAGACGTCAATGTGACGCCATGGGACGCTACGTCACCCTCCTCCTCCCTCCCCTGGCCCTGCCGGTTCCGCGTGTGCGAGGGAGGGCGTGTGTGAGTGTGTGTGTGTGTGCGCGCGCGTGTGTGCTTGGTGTGCGCGCCCATTCCCCGGCCATTCGCACCGCTGCACAATGGAAACTGCGCCGAGCTGTTGACCCCCGCGCGGGGGCTTTCGGACCTGAGCTGCCAATCCTTTGCAGCAGCGCAGTTCGCCCCGGCGCGCGTCTCTGGGAGGGTGCAGCAGCCCGCCCGCGGGTCAGGCGGGACCGCCCAGCTGTCAGGCTGGGGTGGAGTAGAGTTGGGAGTGCTTCTGGCGCGCCTCCGAGGCTGCCCCGAGGCACCGAGCCAGGGCGAGAGGGTAAGGGAGAGGACAGCTCTTCCGAAAGGGAAGGCTCCGCCAGCCAGCTTCTCCGAGTGACCTGGCAGCGGGTGCTGGAAGAATCTGGCACCAGCTCGAAGACTCCCGGAGGAGCAGCTGCGCTTTCCTTGTGCACCGGTTCTAAAGCTGTTTACATCTCTCCGGCCCTCTGCGCCTAGGCTAATTCCTCTCCTCCTCCCAACAGTGGCTGGGTGTGTGTTTCGCACAGGGATGCAGGTGACTCCGGGGATAACATTTTATTTCTTTGCACTTCTGGTGTGTGTTTCCTAACTGGACACATAATAACCTATCGAAGTGCACATCCACTATCCAAGCGCACGCTGCAGCAGAAACTACTTAGTGTGTATAAAACAAACACACACGTGTTGAACAGCTGAGCGAGTCTGTTGCAAATCATCCCTCCTCCCCAGCACCCGGCCTGAAATGGAACGCTCAACTCGCACTTTCACTTTTTTTTTGATGGTTGTAGATGCCCCCCCCCGCCATCTCCTAAATGAAATATTTCAAAATCAACCGACGGGATTTATTAGTCCCTTGCTAGGGGATTTATTCTGGTCTCCCGGGACACATTTGTCTTCAAATGGTGTGCCGAAAGCTTGGGCGACTGTATGGGGGAGAGCAATGTCTTCCTTGAAATGATGAATTATTAGTTTCTTGCTGAAAACTAAAACAAAAACGTATCATAAAGACTCCGAGTTCCAAAGGTTGCTGCCGAGTGAGAACAACCTCTTTCAGAAATGCATTTTTGAGGAGGAAATAAAAATATTTGGGTGAAACAATGCCTACGGACATGGTCCCCTCGCTGTCTGCTTGAATAGATGTGACATTTTATTTCTTTGACCTGTCCCAATCTCTGCCTGGGTGGTAGCCGAGTTGAGGGGGAGGATCCCATTGTCCACCGCACAGGTTTCAGAATCGAAGAAGGTTCGACCTAGGACCCGAAACTTGAAAACAAAACTACACATAAATACACGCAGCGCGTGTGTCTCTTTCTTCCCCTCCACTTCCACTTCTTTCTCCAGCCTGGTGTGGAGGAGACCGTGGGAGGATGCTCCGAAAGTTGACCCAGCGGGGAGGAACCGAGCCCCTGCACCGCAGCGGGTTCCAATCCAGTCTCAGAAGGAAGGAGGGCGCTGCTACATTGTATCCATTCAAAGCTGGAGGGGTGGGGGGAGCGAGACCCGGAGCCGCGCGCCGCTGACGCACGCGAGGCGCGTGATTGACGCAGGCGATGTTACTAAATTCGGCGGTTGGCCGGCCCTGCCGCCGGCGCGCGCCGCAGATAGCGGAGTAGGTTCCCCTCGGTCACCCCCGCCCCTCTCCATTCAGCGCCGCGCGGGGCGGGGCGGGGCGCGCGGGGCGGGGCGGGGCGTGGCCGGGCGCGCGCGGCCGCGCGGGGATCCGGCCGCACCAAATATAGTCGGGCCTGGCTATTTTTAGCCGGGCCTCGGGCGCGAGCGCGCGGCGTGAGGGGCGCCCTGACCCCGCCCGGGAGTGCGGAGCGGGCGGGGGCGTCGCCATCTTGGACTCGGCGCGACCCCGTCTGGTGACCCGCGACGCCGGGCCGGGCTGGGCGCCGGGGGTCGGGGTGAGTGGGTGTGAGTCGCGGGCGCAGAGCGGGCGCGGGCCGAGAGGAGCGAGCGTGGCGAGGCGAGGCGAGGCGCGGGCGGAGGGTGGAAGGACGGTGATCCCCGCCGGCCCGCCCGCCTGGCCGTCTTGCTACCCGGCTGCCCGGCCTGCCCCGAGTCGCGTGGGGGCGGAGCTGCCCGCGGCCACCATTTCCTGAGAGCCGGGGATACCCCTCCCGGACGTCACGGAGGAGCCGAGGCGGCGGTGGCGGCCCGGGGCTCATCCTGCACTTGCATCACGGGTGCAGCCAGCTGCTCTGCTCCTTTGTGGCTTTTTCCCCTGTTGAGTAACTGCTTTGTTAACTGAAAATACCATGACGGACCAGTGTGATCACCAGCTCCAGACCTCAAAGAAAGTGAAGCTGTCAGGCAAGAAGAGGGAGACTCCCCCAGCCGGCTGCGATGGTATCTGGTGGGTGGGTGTGTAGAGAAGCACTTGACAGTTTCCACGTATTACTTCTTGCCCAACTCTTCACCCTCAAGAAGGTTTAAAAATACTTTTATTTCCATGCTGTAAAAATTTCATCTGTCTTAGGCACCCCACCCGTTCCCCCTTTTCAATTTTAAAGTCTCATGTGGAACTGGAATCACTGTAAGCAGGAACCCTAAAATTAGGTACAGTTTTTAGGAAACATGACATCTTTCAATGAATTTTTTGAATTAGCTACATTTTCCAACCACTAATATATAAAGGGTCCTTGCCCACTCAGGATCTTTATAAAGCTACTAACCGCGTTTGTTCATATGTTGGGCTCCTTCAGTGAGTTTCAAACAAGTATCTTTGTTTACTTTTAAAAAAAATTTCACCCCTGACTGAGAAACTGTAGGTAAAGCATTTCTCTCTTTGAGTGGGTGTGTATTCAGGACCTCTGTCTTGGCTAATCCTGTGCCTCCCCCTTCTCTTTCTCCAAACTTTGTCTCCTTTATAAAGCTTTTCCTTCTGAGTGTCAGGGCTATAGTCTATGTTCCTAGACTGCTCTATTGGGCTGAGGGTTGTTTGCCAGGCTGAGCCCATTCACAGTACCTGGCTGGTGCTTCTCTGGATAGGTAACTGAACTGACCATTGGAGAGGTTCCAGTGGTCACTGATGGGTGGCAACTTTTTTACACTCAAACAAAAAAATCATGGAAGCAGAGACAAGACTTTCTTACAAACTTGGGCATCATCCTCTGCTTAATCCTGGATCCCCAAACATATCCGACTTGGTGAACCAAATGGGATTATTTTTCTCTATTTTTTCAAATAAATATTAATTCCTCTGCTTTAAAAAATAATTTACTAGAATTTAGGCATACTGTGGTGTAAGGCATATATGGCATTCAGTACTCTAAATTACTTTTTGATGACAATGTTTTTTTAATTAAGTGAAATTGAGTGCTTTATGGTTAAATCTCTTGTTTTGAGAAAACAGAATAAGACCACCTTAATTTGGCATGTTGAAAACTTTCTTGGTTTGTTCCTTTTTCTAGAAGGTCTAATTTACACATGAAATAAAGCAGTTTCTACTCTCATGATCTTTACAGCAGTCAATCTGTTAAAGACCCTTTCAATAGAGTAACTATTACAGATTCACTTGATAACTACCTTTCATTTTGTTTTGATTTTATAGGCCTAATATGCTTGTAAGAAAGAAAGTACTCATTCTCTTGGAAAATAAAATAGGAAATTTTGGGGAAATTTATATAAAGCAATTACTTTAACAATGTGGGATTTAAAAATTGTTTTCAATGCTCTTCTGATGAAACAATGACATATAATCTTTATTTTGCTAATATGTAAAGGATGATGATTACTCTTAGTGCACAGATTGAGTGAGCAAGGGTGAAATAAAAATTCCAAGCCAGAAGTTGTTACCTAAGGTAGAAATAAGAAGTAAAAGAATTTTAAGCCTAATTTTTCTTGAATCAGTGCAGAAGTTCTGTACTATATTTAAGGTATGTATGTAAGATTTTATAGTGTAAGCTGCCATTGATATATACACTTAAGATGTATCTGGCTCAGGAATCTAGGACTATTCTCTATCTGACCAACCTGCACTCCCTCCCTTTCTTACCAATTATATGATTGCCAGATTATTCTTCCTAAAATACAGCTTTTGTTGTAGTACCAAGCCTCAAAAGTCTTCAGCAGCTGAATATTGTCTCTAGAATAAAACCCAAAGGCCTCTTTTTCCCACAGAATTTCCCTGTCCTAGTCAAAGTGGTATCTTCACTGTTCTTCAAACATCTTTTTGACCTTGCAGTGTTTGTTCATGGTTTTCCTTTTTATAGCATTCCTTTCTCTCTCTTCTCCACTTACTGAAATTTTACCCTTTCTTTAAAACTAGATTAAGAAGTAAACTCATATTATGCTTTAGTCTTTCATAAAATTTTTACTTTATTGCCTTTTTTGTGTGTGCTCATAGCCTATAACCTCATCAGACTGTAAGTTTCAAAGGCATGCCTTATGCCGGATGTGGTGGTACATGCCTGTAATCTCAGTACCTAGGAGGCAGAGACAGGAGAATTGCAGGTTTGAGGATAGCCTCAGCAACTTAGACCCTATTTCAAAACAAAATATAAAAAGGGCTAGGGAATGAGCTCACAGGTCGTATGCTCCTGGATTGAATCCCCAGTACCATGAGAAAACAAAGCAAAGCAAAAAAAAAAAAAGAAAAAAATGCTTCACACAACTCTGGAATCTCTGTGGCACCTAAGGTACCTAAGAATATCCAGCATAGATAATAAGTATGCACAAAATATTGCCCCATCTAACTTGAATATGAATAGAGGACATCCAGAATATAAGTAACAGGTTATATGGTTTTGTATATTCTTGGCATAACTGAGCATATATGAGGTCATACAGGAGTTGTTTTCTTTACCTGAACTTTTGATATTCCTGACTGAACCTATCTTGTCAAGATGCCTGCCAGAAGCACAGACAGCTGTGTGGTGATACAAGGAAATGGCAGTTTGGCTTGTTGCGTAGGAAGATTTGCTATGATCTTTTTTTTTTTTTTCCTGGTACGCTCTTCATTTGACTCTTATTCTAACCTCTTTCTCCCTCCACTGACACTTTCTATTTTTTTGTTGTTCAAATCGTTTTTTAAAATATATTTGTATTGGTGCATTGTAATTATATATCATAATGAGATTCAGAGTGCTACATTTATACGTATACACTTCACTTGGTGTATTTTGGCACTTTTGCTTATGCTGCTTTTTCTGGATGAGCTGAGATGCTGTAGGTTAGGGAATATTGACCTCTTTTGGAAAAATGTTTTAATGTTTAGAAAATGGGGGACTATGACATCTTTGTTTAACCAGTTAAGTAAAAATTCTTGAATTTCTTATTTTCCAAAATATATTTAAATAGATTTGCATAACACCATATATATGCAAAGTTAAACTGGGCAAAGAGGTTTTGGGACTATGATTTGTTAGATGCCCATGTGACTTAGAATATTAAAGTTTAACAAGGAAAAAGCAATATAATAGATCAGGCAAGACTTTCTGTTATAGAAAAGTTTTTTTTTTTTTTTTTTAAATTTTGAGTAGTAACCTGAGATAGAATACTTAATAGTGTAAGTGCTAATATTTTAAAATTTTATTAAATGTTTCCCCATATACCAATAATAATAATAATAGTCAAGACAGACTTACAATCTGGCTAAAAGAATAGTTTAGTTTCTTAAATTTTTCCCAGTCACTGGTAAACTCTGGAAGACCATGATAATTTGGGAGAGAAAAGTTATTATTCATGTATGATAAATCAGTTTAGGATATTATTTCTGCCTTTGAAATAAGGTCTGCATTTTCACTAGGGCTGATGAAGTAAATACGTCTTTCCAAATATAGCTGCATAACTCTATCTCATCATCCCAACTTTAAAAAAAAATATTGCCTCACATGTATAAGTTCAATTCCTTTAGCATATTCCTTAGGAGTGAGATGCTATATATGTCACAAAGGGTACCCACTGCTTCTCAGAGGTCTCTGGCTGGCATTGCTGCCATGAAGCTGTCCAGCCTTGAGTAAATTAACCTCTTGGTGGTACTCAGTGTCATAATCTGTAAAACAATAGTGTTGGTTTCACTTTATGATCTTTAAGGATCTTTCAGGTTCTAAAGTTGGATGCTTTTTTAGGCCAGTTAAATACTGTGAATCATCAGTCATCTCTGCCTGTTCTCCTAAGTCACACTACCTGATTGCTGTGGTCAGGAGGCTCCTTAACTCTTGTAAATAACACATGTGCTTTCAGTAGTAATGTTATATTAGTGGAAATGTTTTATTAAACTGCTTTGGCCCACATGGTTATTAACTGTAGCCACCGAGTGGGATCTCAGTGGCCTGAGAGAGTTAATGTACTACTAGCATCACAGCTCTTTCCTGTCCATAAAGTAGAAATAAGCAGAAACCTGGATAGTCCAAAAGTCATTTTATATTTAGCTTTGGAATTTGTCTTTGTACATTCATTTGAATATGGATGAGTCACAAATTGACTTCATACAAATTAGCAAACTTTCTTGGAATGGATTCTGTTGTTTGCTCCTCTTCAGTTTCTTTCTGATCCTTACTGCATGTGAGGCATAAGCCACTTCTTACATGTAACAGCCATGGCAGAATTGTCCTCTTTCTGCTTTTTCTAAGGGAAGGCCTGGTGGTAGTAGGGTTGTATGTCTTCAAATCTCCTTTCTAAGTGTGAGTAGATGAAGTGAAATATTAAGGCAGATCATAAGGAACTAGTACCAAGCAGGTGTTAAAGTTGAGGGAATGTTGGCAAAACAATCAGGAAGAGTACAGTAAATTCTCTTTGCAAACTTGTTAGGTTTGTAGTTGGATATATCTTTTGGATAAAAAAGAGCTGACCTTATATGCATTGGAAAGTATCTGAATTTTAGCAGATTGCAGGTTTATGTATTATCTAAGTCAGGTTTGGATGGTAAAAACATGGTTTGTCCATTAATTTAGGGTTATTTTTTAAATGCCTGTTCTACATATTTAGGTATCTGGTTTCCTACTTTAGATCATTCAATTAGTAGCTGATTCTGATTTTTTACCCATAATACATTTTCCAGTATTTATTCCTCATGTTTATAATTCACTACTGGAAAAATTCTTCCCTGACATCTGTTCTGAATTAGTTCCCTTTTCCAGTTATGTTTTCCTGTTTTATCAGTTGTGGTGAGGAGAATAGAAAGCCATATTTTAAAGATTTCTGCTATTTAAGTTTAGTAAAATTGAAATAAACTACCTTAATTTTTCTAATTTCTGAAAACAATTCTTATTTTAAGTTCACTTCCTAAATTGCCTTTTTAAAAAATAGAATAAACTGGATAAACTTTGAAATTCATTTATCATAGTTCCATAGCATTTTAGAGTTGTGAAATGGGCTTTTCAGTGACCTTTCCGGATTACAGGGGTTTTTAAGAGCAGTTTCTATTATCAAAATCTTTTTAAATGTCTTTCGTTTCAATTGTTTTGGACCTTGTAGTCTTAGGGATAAATTTATTGAGACTTAGTGCAGTTCTTGGTGTAGAGTTGGTACTCTGTAAACATTTGATGGATGAAGGAAACCAGTTTTCAGGTAGCCTTATTAAAAATATTTTGTTTTCTTTGTCCTTACCAGTCATGTGGCCTGAATAACTTTTCTGAGATAGTTTTACTTAGGGATTAGGTATAAGGGAAGAGTAGAGAAGATTTGTTGTATATCATTGTGTCTGATACTGTACCAACTGTCCCACCAGTGCACCTAGTCTGCAGAAATTCAGGTTGAGGTCATTAGAGTCCCTCTGAGTTACAGACTCGGTGACATCTGTGTTATAGCTCAGAACCAATTAAGGTATCCAAAGGAATTGTTATTCCACTTCTTGACCCCAAATATCCCCAAGAACTAATATCTGGCTTTTCTCTTTATTTTGATGTGCCATTTTGCTATGATACTTTTTTTTTTTTTGCGGTACTGGGGATTGAACTCAGGGGCGTTCTACCTCTGAGCTACACCCCAGCCCTATTTTTTATTCTTTATTTTTGAAACCGAGTCTCACTAAGTTGCGGAGTGCCTCACTAGGTAGCTGAGGCTGGCCGCGAACCCGGATCCTCTGGTTTCAGCCTCCTGAATGCTGGGATTACAAGCGTGCGCCACCACGCCTGGCTTTGCTGTGATACTTTTAAAAGATTATACTCTTCTCTCTGTTCTTCACTGTCTCTCCTCTGGCATGTATAACCTGTTCATCAGTGAGTTTACCACTAGACATCAGACTTACAACCTGACCCTTGCTGGGCTTCCCAGTTCCGGAGGCTAATCAAGGCTGCTAACCCAGTGCACAAAAACTTGTCTAATGTGTCACCCATAGATCAAGGGTCTGTAGACTGTAGTATATTAAACAGGAATGTGAATTATCTCTTGTCTCACATAATTTAATATTTTAAGCTTTAATTTTTGAAAAAGTAATATATTCACATACTCAAACAACAAAACATTTAGAAATGAAGTTTCCCTTTCATCCCTGTACCCCATATACTAAATTATCACCCTTCCAGTTTTTAAATGCATTTCCAAGCCAATACAAATATAAATTGCTTTCCTTTTTTATACAAATGAAGCTTATACACATTGTTCTATCTTTTTCATTTAACATTGTATTTTGGAGCTCTTTCCATAATAGTGGAAAAAATCCAAGAGATGTTTCAGTTAGTAATGTATTTTGGAGATTTCTTGCACATCATTTTGTAAATATATCATCATTTATTCAACCAGTTCCATAATAATGAACATTTGGGAAGTTTTCAGTCATTTGCTATTATGAGCAATGCTGCAATAAATAACTTTTGTTATATAGATTATTTCATACTTGTGCAATATATTTGTAGGGTAAATTCTTAGAAGCAGCATTACTGGACCAAAGGGTAAATATCACTGCTATGCCAGATTGTCAGATTGCCCTCCATAGGGGTTGTAAAATTCATACCCCACCAGGAATATAGGTAAATGCCTGATTATTCATAATCTTGCCAAGAAAATCCAATATTTAACCTTTGGAGCTTTTCCAGTTTATTATATGAAAAATGTTAGTATAGCTTTAATTTCTATTTTTCTTATAAGTAAATCGGAACATCTTTTCATATACTTAAGAGCCATTTATGTTTTCTCTTTTGTGATGTGTCTCTTATATCCTTTGCCTATTTTGGGAAGTGGAGATGATTTAAAAATCATTTTGTAGTAGCTGTTTGTAATATGGAGATTTGCCCCTTGTAATATGAGTTATAGGATGCTTTACCCTAGTTTTTCATTTGTCTTTCAAGTCTACTTATGATGTTTTTGCTATGTAGATTTTTTAAATATACTTGAATTTGTCAGTCTTCTCTTTTATGACTTCTGAATTTTGTCATAGAAAAACCTCTAGTCCAAGATTATGAAATAATTCGTTCATGTTGGCTTTTTACTATTTTTATGGCTTTTATTTTTAGATTTCAACTGTTTATCATTTTTCTTGGTGTATGATGTGAGGGATAGGTCCAATTTTATGTTTTTCCGAATGGCTACTCAGTTGCCTCAACATCATTTGTGAATAGGCTGCCTCTGTACTGTTTGCTTCTTACCCAAAACAAGACTGATTCATCTACTTCTTTCTCACACCTTTGCTGTGACTAAATATGAACACAATCCTCTGTTTTTCTTCCTATAGAACACCTTCTGTAGTGGCAAAGATGTCTTTCACCATGCTGCCTCTGCCTCTCTCAGCAACACCGACAGCCTGGCAGTCAGTGAGTACTAGAATGGAGACAGGCTGCTCAGAAGGCTCGCCAGGATTTCTCATGGAACAGCAGCTGATTAAAAAGGAATCCTGAGCCAGGTGTGGTGTCACATGCCTGTAATCCTATTACTTGGGTGGCTGAGGCAGAAGGATTGCAGGTTCAAGGCCAGCCCCAGAAACTTAGGGAGACCCTGTTTCAGTATTTAAAAAGAAAGTCTGGGGGTGTAGCTTGGAGATAGAATGCCTCTGGGTTCAACCCCTGGTTCCAAAACAAACAAACAAACAAACAATTGAAGAATCCTGAGTATAATCAGATTCCTTTAAATAGTGTTCAAACCAGTGGTCTTCTCTGGCTGTCTCTAGTCATCACTTGCCAGCTATTCTAGAAGCTGAAGGTGTGTGGCTGGGCCCTCCACTCCTGATGCAGTCCAATTCAGGTAGCCTTTCTTCATACATGTCTCCTCATCTGCCACCTCTGCCTTGTTTGACAGTATGGGATATTGCCTCCTGCACTTTAGAAGGGACCATAATGTGCCAAAAAAGTAGTGCTAGAGGCCCCATCCTGCAATGGCCAACTCCAGGACCTTATGGACTGGGAATATGATTGTAGATGACCAGTTTTGGAAACAAGTCTCCTAATTTGAACCACAGGCAGATTAGGTTTTTCCCCTATGAAACCTAGGGAAAATCCAGCTTTCTCCTACTAGGCAAGAATGTCCATGCAGGCAGATGGAACTGGATTTGCTTGATCCCTTGCTTGCAGTCTGAGCTACTTGGGTTAGCGTCAGAGCTCCCTGATAAATACTTCCTTCCACTCTCAACCCCCCAGGCTTCTTTCCCTTCTAAATTCACCTAGCCATCTTGCCTGTTCTTTAGTATTGACTCTTCCTTTTTGATATGTTTCTTATCTGTCTTCATACTTTCTTCTGATGCTGGTTGTGTACTCTTTGTCCAGGACCAGTTTGATTTAAAAGTTAGTGTGGTCAAAAACAGTTTTGGCCAAATTCACGTTAATTGAATGCAGTTCAACTAGACAATGTGATTAAAACAATGATTTAGTTAAAACTATACTAAGTTATTAGGTGTTGTGTAGTGTTAATTTTAGTGCATTTTGGGGGTGATTAAACACTTTTGGCTCATTTTCTAGACATTTTTTGGACTTTTATTCTTTTATATTCCAAGTTAATTTTCACTGTGCCAGCACTTTGTCACTTGTGATGCTAAAAAGTTAAAGCAAGCTAACTCCCCAACAGTAGGAGACTAGTTGGATAAGAGGGATCTTAACTAAAAAGTAGTACAAGGTTAGTTGGAACAATCAAAACATCTAGCAGTAAGATTACAACATGTTTGCTTTATTGTTTTTCTTCTTCCTTCATTAAAAAGAGTGTGCTTGTGCAGTACAGGACACTCAGAAAAATACAGATAAGGAATGGAAGGAAAAAAATAGGCCATAAATCAGTTCACTAGGGAATAGTTACTATTGTCCTCCATCTTTTTACATGCATTTGGTTTAGACACATAAACTTCACTTATAGTTTATATTTGACAGAATTTAAGCATTCTCTAAGTGTTGGCTAGTCACCTTTGTACAAGATTAGGCTTTTGTTTCTTTTTGTCTTTTGTCTTGCAACTTTGGACCAGTTCACCTTTAATTGGGAATAGCACTGTTCTCTTTTCCCTTCTGTCCCTCTATTCTGCCCACACCTGTGTCCAGCACGGTCCCCCAAGACACCCCTGCTTGCTTTAAGTGAGACAGTATGTAAATGAGGCCATTCTGCTAAACCTTTCTGTGGAGTTTCTAAAGGGGCCCAATATAAGAATTACTCTCTGATTATATATAAAATACTTTTCAGAGTTTTTGTTTGATGTATATTACGTATAAATGTATGCAAACTGAATGGGGAGTGTGAAAGAGGGGAGGGGTCTTCATTAAAATAAAAATAAAAAGGCATAGCAACAGAAAAAAGTCTTTATTGGAGGGAAGTTATTTAAAGCGATTTTCTTTAAAACAAAGTTGGCAAATATGTGCTACGTGTTATGCTTAAACCTGAAACCATGATATACTCATGAATCAGCCATGATGCTATTTCCTCACAGGATCCCAACTCAACTTTGAGTCTTTCTCAAATTGGGGTTCGAGGTAGCTGTATCCATTGCAGTTGCTGGAGAGACAACTTCTTTACCATTCTTGCTATAAAATGTTACACTTAAGTGGTTTTTTAAATTGTGGGTTGACCAAGAAAGTTATAATAAAATGTTTTATATTTGATCGATAATTTTATGATGAAAAATGTTGGATGTGAGCAAAGAGTAATTATTTGAATCACAGGCAAAACACATGCCTCATAGTTATGATCACGGAAGCAGCATAATTAAATTATAGGCTTGTTATGGGGTGAAGACAGTGTCACAATAATCCTCTTCATTATAAATTGCCCACTATATTGTCATGGCTCTGGACTACATTCCTTCCAACGCAGATGGTTAATCTCAGCAAGCATGGGCAATCAGCATGTGTAATCCCATTTCCCTTGCCAGGAAAGGCTGGGAGTGACCTGGAATCTATTCTAGCCAATGAGATGTGAAGAAAGGTCTGGAGGAAGGCTGAGGGCTTCTGGGGAAGGTTTTCTTGACTGTGAAAGAAAAAAAGAGAGATGGCATCTCCTCCTCTTCTTCTTTTTTTTTTTTTTTTTTTTTTTTTGCGGGTCTGGGGATTGAACTCAGGGGCATTCTACCTCCGAGCTACACCCCTACACCCCCAGCCCTATTTTTTATTCTTTATTTTGAAACCGAGTCTCACTAAGTTGCAGAGTGATTCACTAGGTAGCTGAGGCTGGCCGCGAACCCGGATCCTCCGGTTTCAGCCTCCTGAATGCTGGGATTACAAGTGTGTGCCACCACGCCCGGCCATCTCCTCCTCTTCTGATGTTGTGTCTGAATATGATGGCTACTGCCCTCATCATCTTGGATGGTTTAAGAAAAACTGGCTTTGGATGAAACTGATCTATAAAATGGCAGAACAGAGAGACTGAAGAAACCAGAGCTGTTGATGACGTTACTGAACTCTTGATTTTATTGTGGTTGGTCTACCTTCTGAACTTGCAGTTCTGTGAGATAGTATAGTTCCTCATTGTGCAAGGCAGCATGATCTGGGACCTTGTCACTTGCAACCAAATCCCAGTATATATCTACTTTGTCCCACCAGATTCACATCAGGTGGATTTGGTTTTATTCTGATAGGTTTCTTTTTATAGGGTACCAGAAATAGTCTGGTAGTCAGGGCATTTGGGTTTTCACTATGGCTTCACTGTTTGGGCAGGTTCCTTAAAGGCATTGAATTTCTTCTTTAAAATTTGTCTTCTGGCTTCATAAAGTAGATGCAGATTCTAACTGGTCATTCCTCATCTCTGTCTTTTCTAAGGGCTGATGCTATAGATCAGGGTTCTTCCCAGAAAGCAGCAAAGAATCAAATAACATTTACCATTTCTCCAGGAACTTTTTGTGCTGTTTGAGTATCTGTTGAATATACTCCCAAGAGTTACCCATTCCTGGTTCCAATTCTGATTTCTTGCTTTGGTTTTGATCCCTTCTCTTCTATATTTTGTGTGTTATGCCTGGCCTCAAAATCGACCCATAGATTTATTTTTCTCCTTTCCTTCTCCCTCAACTCTTTTTTTCTCTTTATCTCCTTCATCTACTCATTCCTAACTTGGTGACTTGACTTTTGGGCCATTGAGGACTATTCCAAGCAGATGTAATATGTAGTCTTTTCCAGAAGTAATACTGAGTTAAATAAAATAAGTAGTCACACAACTATTTGCTTTAGATGATATGGTAAATAGGGAGAGTAGGTCAGTACATAATCCATTTCTCACTCAGTGCTTTTTACTCATGGCTTAGAATAAGTAGACATAGACATAGTCTGGGAGGCAGGGTATTTGAGTTTTCATTATGGCTTTACTCTTTGCTACCTGAAATCTTGGGCAAGCCTCTTAAAGGCATTATGTTTCTTTTTAAAAATTTGTTACTAATGCCTCCTACTTTTTTTTTTTTTTTTTGGTAGTTATTATTGTGATTTGAATGAAATAATGTGTACCTGGCAGATGAAAAAAAACTCTTCTTAAAAATAAAGCAGATGCTCAAGTTTAGATGGATTTTCTGGTTATTTTCCAGTGAACTAATGTCAAGGTCTCTAGAATAAGCTTTGTATAGCTTGTTTGTCTGCAGCAAGGCAATGAAGTATGATGTGGGGCAAGTAATATGAGTAGGAATTTGAATTTTATTGATAACTGAAGGCCTGGGGGGAAAAGATAGGGCCACGTGATATTAAAGGGAAATAAAGGTCAGAATGTTGATCTTTTTAAGGTTTATTTCTAGTTCAACTAGAAATTCTGGTCAGCCAGACTAGGAAAAAATGAAACCAATAGAAGAAACACCCCCCTCTAGTGGCGAGGGGCCAGCTTCTACACTTGATTACTATCATGGGTGAATGGAATGAATGACTTCTGGGATGAAAGTTTCTTAAGAGCAATCCTGCAGATCAATTGGAATACCTAAGGAAGATCTTTTGCTCAAGTTTTTCTTATCAGGAGAGTTAACACATTTCTCACGTGGAATTGATTGTCTGAAAAATGTAGAGGCTATGCTTCTTCTTTCTTCTGTACTGGGATTATAGACTGTGCTATCATGACTGGCTCGAGGATATAATTTTTCAGAGATTCATAATTTATTGCAGAGATAATGAATATTAGGAGCTCATTGTTGCTAATCTTCTATTTTACTAAGATGATATGTTAGGTACCTTTATAAGCCTATTCTCAGGGGGATAGATCTTGTATTTAAAGTGATGGGTGATGCCATAGAAGAGCATTCATTTATGTTACTATAAAATAGTGACTATGTATGTCCTAATATTGAATTTTTTTTTGCAGTATTGGAGATTGAACTCAGGGGCATTCTACCTCCGAGCTATACCCCCAGCCCTATTTTTTTATTCTTCATTTTGAAACAGGGTCCCACTAAGTAGCTGAGGCTGGCTGCAAACCCGGATCCTCCTTTCTCAGCCTCCCAAGTACTGGGATTACAAACATGCACCACCATGCCCGGATCTAATATTGAATTTTGATGTGAAACTTTTAGTGGTGGTTCTGTGAACCAGATGTTTAATTTATATCTTGGAAGTGATTTAATCTCTACATATGAAAAGGCAGTGAAGTATATTAAAATAATATTAGCCATGATTCAGTGGCTCTGAAGGAACACCTAACACATTCTTGAAAGATATCACATTATATGGATGTATGTTGATTATAATGATTGTAAATGATTGTTATATTTATGAATCTCAAAGTCTATTGAAGTTTTTATTGTTTTAACTTTTATTTAGGAAGTATTCTTTTAAATATTTTTAACGATTTCTGAAGATACAACATTTCAGAATATTTTTATGATACTCTGTGTTAGGAAGATTTCAATGCCATTCATTTCCAATACAGAAAAGAATGATTAAGGCACAAGAAAGTAAATTCTGGCTCCTAACAGCATCATTAGCATGCCATTTCTTTATTTTTAATGTCAGGAGACCAGTCTTTTCATGATTTTAAATGTTTGGTGATGTTTCTTATGATATAGTAATGGAAAATGCCCTAGGAAATATAAATGTATACTTTCTGTGTACATGGAAAAAGTAAGATTATAGAGTTATGAAATTATTTTTTGTGGAACTAATATCTTTGATTTATGGTTATATTTCACAAATATACTTTATTTCAGAAAAGAAGAACTAGGTCTGGCAGTAGATCAGGATCCACCTGTTGGGGAAAACCAGAAATAGGAGGAAGAGGTTATTAATGGCTCATTTTTAGCTGAGAAAAATTCAGTATGGAATAATTAAGGTCAGTTAGAGAAAGAATTATGATTATGTTAAGTGAGTTCACAGATATTGTTGAAAGCAAATTGGTTAAAACTGATTTGTTAATATATATGGGAGTAATAAACCAATTAGATGATCTCTTTATTAAATTAGTGTGACAGTAGTAGAGGATATCTGGAGGAAAGTGAAAAAGTTGATATGGTGAGAGGTAATTAGACCTTCTTCATTAAATCCTAGCACTATAGAAATACTGCGTACATTAGTGACAGTTTAATTCTATAAATAAAAATTGATATTAAGAATTGATATGATGTTGGCATTTGCTGAAATTAGGCAAGTATTGATTTATGTAAAGGTTTAGAGCAAATCAGCTTGAATAAAGAGCCCAGTCTATATCCTTCATTTGAAATTCCAGATAAAGTATAAGAATAATCACTCATATTTGCACAGGATTTTACAATATTCTGAGTATTTTCATATACATGATCTTATTTGATTCTTATAAGAACTATGGGGCACAGTAGTACACATATGGAAGCTCTGGGAGGTTAATAGACCTACTAGAGAGCAAATAGGGACTAAATGACAGGAGAGAGACCTGAATCCAGGGCTCCCCACCAAAATGCCTGTTTACTGTGCTAGTTTCCTGTAATTGCTCCATAACAAATTACTCCCAATGGAGTGGTGTAAAACAACAGACATTTATTCCCTCACAGTTTGGAAGGCCAGAAATCTAAAATCAAGGTGTTGGCAAGCCATACTTTCTCTGGAGGCTCTAGGGGAGAACCTGTTCTTTGTCTCTTCAGCTTCTGATGGCTGTTGGCATTCCTTGACTTGTGGCCTCCTTTCTCCTTTCTCTGCTTCTTTTCGGTTCTGGATCTTCTCTTCTGTCTGTCTCAAATCTCTCTTGGCCTTTCTCTTGAGGACTGACTTTATTTTTTATTTATTTATTTTTTTTGCGGTACTGGGGATTGAACTCAGGGGCATTCTACCTCCGAGCTATACCCCAACCCTATTTTTTACTCTTTATTTTGAAACCGAGTCTCACTAAGTTGCGGAGTGCCTCACTAGGTAGCTGAGGCTGGCTGCGAACCCGGATCCTCTCGTCTCAGCCTCCCGAATGCTGGGATTACAGGTGTGCGCCACCACGCCCGAGAGGACTGACTTTAAAGGAATCCATTTGTCCTTGGACTTAGAGTCATACTAAGCAATCCAAGATGCTTCCATCTGAAGGTCCTTACTTATATCTGTAAAGATCCCTTTTCCAAATAAGGTAATACTCACAGGTTCTAGGAATTAGGACATGAACATATCTTATCAAGGGACACCATTCAACCCTGAATATATGCTTTTAATTCTACATCTTCCTTTAGGATTGAGAAAATAAACTTCTGTTTGAGAATGAGCAAATAGAGTAGGGAATTTTTAGGTATAAGGTTGTAGAGAGGAGCACTTAAAATATTTATCATTGGTACTAAGTACTTAGTAAGGGATTGTTAAAATTTCAGAGGTCAGATATCTTGAATTCAAGGTTGAGAAAGAGTAAATTGATATAAAGTGAAAAATGTGATATTTGTCCACAAGGCAGTCATTGACAGTACTTTGGCAGAAAGAATTGAAGTAATTAATTCAATATTTCCACCAAATTGTTATGCTTGCTTTTATAATCACAAAACTATAAAATAAGTGGCAAAATTAAGTCAAAGTATTATCTGATTTTGCATGATTAGCAATATTTAAAAATTCACTTCTTTAGCCTGGCATGGTGACACATGCTTGTAATCCTAGTACTTGGGAGTCTGAGACCGAAGGATCTGGGTACAGGGCCAGTCTCAGCTACTTAATGAGATCCTCTGCAACTTAGCGAGACCTGGTTTTAAAATAAAGAATAAAAAATAGGACTGGGGGTGTAGCTTGGAGGTAGAATGCCCTTGGGTTCAATACCCCCAAAAAACACTTTTTATTTTTTGAGTAATTGGGATGCAAGGGGACATGCAAGTGCATTTTATAAATGGTTTTAGTTAGTATGATTAGTTTCTTAAATCATAGGCATTTGGGTCATCTATCTCTTGATCCATGTATGTAAATTCTTTGAGGGCAGGGACTTAGCATGTCTTATATACAGTTAGATCCCCAATGTAGTGCATAACACATGGTAGGGGTGCTCCATACATGTGTATGAATGAAATAACTTTTTGTGACACCCAAATCAATCAGCACAAGTTCCATACTATTTCACTTTTTGGAGGATATTGGATGGTATATTTATTCTAGGATTGTCCACGCTGATTTTTTTTTTTTTTTTTTTTTTTTTTTGGTACTGGGGATTGAACTCAGGGGCATTCTACCTCCGAGCTATACCCCCAGCCCTATTTTTTATTCTTTATTTTGAAACCGGGTCTCACTAAGTTTCCGAGTGCCTCACTAGGTAGCTGAGGCTGGCCTCGAACCCGGATCCTCTGGTCTCAGCCTCCCAAATGCTGGAATTACAAGTGTGTGCCACCACACCCGGCTCACGTTGATTTTAAGAAACTCCACTGAGTCCATCTACCATGATAGAGCCTACAACTTTTTCATCTTCAATAGGCTTGAGCTCCAGGCTAAAAAGTTGTCATTGTCAGTGAGATTCTTCCAGCTCATCTGTTCACTTTTTACCAGTGTGGGGTTTAGCTCCCCTTAGAGGTGTTAGACTGAGGCTTGTGTTACAATTCTTCATACCTTTAGTGCTATATGCCATGCTTTATGGAGGGTTCAGGTGTATGCATTTTTAAAAGTCTGCAGTTTTTACTCACTAATATAACTTTTGGTGTTAACAGATGGAAGTACAGGGACTTTAGCAGTGTACCAGGCTCTTCAATATATTGTCTCAGATTTCACTTCCTAGCCCCCTTAGAAGCTGAGTACTGTCATCATTTCTATTTTTACAGAAGCACAAAGAAGTTAGTAACTTGATCAAGTTCATACCAAAACTTGAACCCAAGTAGCCTTACTTCAGGTTCTCTGTTCTTGGTCATGTCCTGATAGCCTCATGTGCTTTTTGTATGTAAGTAAACTGATAAACTGTTCTTTCTTTATGAAAACCTGCAGTTTTCTTTATTCTTAAAGCTCAAAAATTTCTATAGGATATACCACAGTGTATGCCCCCCCCCCCATTTATCCCGCTTGGCACTGAGTCGTTTTGATCCCTCTTTCTTCTCTTCCTGAGGGAAGTTTTTTTGTTTTGTTTTGTTTTGTGCTTTGTCCAGTATAGTCTTTGCTCTCCTCTGGAACTTCCTTTATGTTTGATTATATCTCCTAGACCTGCCTTCTAGTTTCTTTCCTTTCCATTCTGAAATTCAATTTCTTTTTATTTTTGCTCTGGGTAGTGTGATACAGATCACAAATTTGTTCTTTGAAAG
>PVLC010013787.1:6330-40855 GCA_004027655.1 Graphiurus murinus
CCTACACAATCATAACAAGGTCACTCACTGAAGTGAACCTTAGGGGGAGGGAGGGGGAGGGAACGGGAAAGGGGAGGGAATCGGGGAAGGGGTCAAATGAGAATTGTGTGCAAATATGTTGTTAACAATTTGTACTTAACAAAGATGTATGCTATATTGCACGAATTACTACAATAAAAATTAAAAAATTAAAAAAAAAAAAAAAGAATAAAAAATAGGGCTGGGGGTGTAGTTCAGAAATGAAATGTCCCTTGGTTCAATCCGTAGTACTGCAAAAAAATAAAATAAAATAAAATAAAAAATAAACACTTGGTATATGAAGACCTGAACTGCAATCACTGTCTTATCTTTGAGTCTCAATCTTGACCAAGCCACTTTCTTTGATTATAAGTTGATAATTTTTGTGTCTTTACTATATCAGGAGACAGCTGTTCAGTGCATAATTATATAATGGTCTTATATAGTTTTATGTGAACATTATTATTGATATCTGTTAGGAGGTGGTCCCCAGCTTTGGTCAGAAGTTCAGTCAAGTTTCAGTTCCTTGTAATCTCTAAGTTTCCGTTTCTCCTGAATCAGGTGCTCTCAGACTGAACATAAGCTTCTATTTCCCCTGAACCACACGCCCTGAGCCATTGTGTCCATTACTAGGTTCCTTACTAGGTCACGCTAGAAGGGACACCCCCTCCCCTCCTGCACCCTCCAATCCCGAGGTAAAACGGGCAGAAACAACTAGAACAATCCACCCTGATGGTGTATAAGCTCTCCTACCCAGCCAAATAAAGCTTTTTCTTTTCTTGCTTGCATTTCACATGCCTTTTTCCTCCAGTGTCGGGTTCGGACCTGGATGGGGGGAAAACCTTTCAATATCAATATTAAAATTCTAGTTGGTAGAAGAAAAACGTGAGAGTATATTTCATCTGTGGATGGAAAATTCTAAGACAATTTGATTATACTTTTAAATTACACAATCAAGTCTTCATACTTCTATCCTCCTACGCCACATTTTTTGTGTTTTTGAATTATCATATTAACAAATGAATGTTAGTATAAGGAAAATGTTAGGTGAACAAATACTATTGTCAAAAAGTTGAACAAAGAAGTTTGGAAATATATGGATCATATTTCCTTATCATTACATCCAAGGATAAATAAAAGTATACTTAGAAAACAAAGTATACAAAGCTATCATATTAGCTAAAAAGATTCGTTAGAATTCCTATTTTCACATTTGTGAGTCACAATGGTGAAGAAAGCTCATCAGTGCTTTGTATAAAATTTCACTTTGGTTCATAATCACTCCTTTCTTTCTCTGTCTTAGTAAATCTTAGCTAAATTATTCTAAATATAAATGGAGGAATAATGTATCAGTCTGAACGTATATCTTAGTTTCTGTCCTTAAGAAAGTTAAATTGTTCATACTTGAATGCAAAATCTGCCTCAGCTAATCAGTTGGTCAATATTTATAAAGTACTTACACCACCCTGAATAAAATATGGGCTCTTTAATTCTGTAATTTGAAGCAAAGGTGAAAATTGTCTACCTTGTAATGTATTACCATTTTCTTAATAAAAATGCAAGAATTATATGAGATTGCATTAACATATATATTAGATCTTATTAGTGTATTAAAATTTGTTTATGAAAAAATGACATATGCATTACCTCTTTCGCTGATGTATATATTACCCACATAAATTTAAACTTTGATTAAGAAAGACACATGGACTAAAAGCCCAACTGTTAATAAGTACATTAAAATATGAATGAATAAATATCAGTATCTATTTTGCATACTGAATTTGCTTAAAGTGAATCAAGTTTTGAAGAAACTGTTTATTACTCCTTCCTAGGCCAGTAAAGAGGGAAAAATAGTAAGTAGCTTAAGGGGGAAACATTAAAAATCATAAATTAATAAAAAGTAACTTTATAACATTTTCAGAATACAGAATTAGTACCAAAGACTTATTCTAATGCATAAACATATAGACTAATTTAAGGTCATTTTCTAATATATAATCACAAGCACTATGTATGTATTTTTGTGGAATATTGTGTTATCCTTGTTGATCATTCAATGTAAATAACCCAGTATGTGGAGATTGTGCAAAGAAAGTTCTAACATGTTCTTAGAAATGAACATTTTCTAGGACTCATATATCATAATCAGTTCTTATAAGGAAACTTAGATAAGCATATCTGAAATTATAGTTCACTTTTAATAGAAAAATAAATGTTTCATTAGAATGTGCATGTTAATTTTTACAGTAAAGTTATATTTCTTCAAGATTAAATCAATAATTTTTACTTTGGGAAAATCTGTCGTTCGGTAGTTATTTGTTTAAACATTTTCTGAAGTTTTCATACTTAGAGGGGATGTTTTCATTATTTTACATATATATTGAACATTTGACTAAAAAGAGATTGTTAAAAATATTAGAAGTCACTCTGTATGGCTGGAAATGGAAGATGGTTGATAATAAACAAAATCCTTGAATTAAAATGTATGTTAGAGTGGAGGATAACACCTGTTAGACTGAATTGAGCATACATATGCAGAGCAAATTTATCTTTAAAATGTATCATTTGTCATAGTGGTATTTTTTTTCATAATTAGTAACCAAATTAATCGATCTGATAAACTCAACTAAAAGCTCCTGAATTCCCCAGCCCAACCTGACTAGGCTGTTGGAACATGGGAAAATTAATGTTTTCTTTAGTTTCAATTTCCTTAATGTAAAATAAATATTATAACACTATAATTTTAAATGAAATTTATCAGTCTGAATGGAAAATGCAATTGAAGTGCTTAACACATGGCTGACATATGATAAGCACCTGCTTGTTGTTAAATATTATCATGTTGCTTGTATATTTCCCACATTGTGTCTTTCAAAGAACTCATCCACATCTGAGAATTGAATTGAGAGACTGAATGAAAAACAACAACAGAAAAAAACCTAAATACAAAGTAGGGACTAAATCAGGTTTTGAATACCAGCTCTGAGTATTCAAATAATGGGATGGTATTTTGCATAGCATAAAAACTTTCTGGGCACAGAAACGTCTACCATACTTCAATTGATGTATTGTAAAGTCTTTAAACTTCTCTCTTGTTCTAAATATCTGAATCACTGATTCTTGAATATCCATTTTCAGCTGTGGCCATGTACCTTATTTCTAACTCTGTTTCCTAAACTCTGTATACCACTGGATTTTGTCATCTTATCAAAAGTTTAGTTCATTTGCCTCGTCCACCCAGTGTGACTTTTACTACAAAATCCATAATTCCTGTCCCTTGCATTCATGCTCTACAGTCACTGTGATTAAATACATTCGTCATTTTTGTGTTTTCTCTTTCATTATCCATATCCATTCATCTGATTTATGAATTCTTCATGTAAGCAAACACAAATTTCTTGTTTGACCTCTTTTATCTTAATTTCTACTTTAAGATATCTAGATTCTAATCATTTTGTGCTTGAATTATTCAAATTATTTATCACGGATTATTCAGGTTCTAACCATATACTACCCGAAGGTTTTTTCCTGCCACAATGCAGTGCTTACTGATATTATTTGATCAGATGGAGATATAACTTACATGTAGAAACATTCACTATTTTTAAGTTTTTAGTTTTATGTGTTTGAAAAGTGTACAAGATTTCAAAAAAAACAACCCCAATTAAAATAGAGAATACTTTTATCACCCTCAAAACTTATTAAAAGTCTCTGTTGAAATCTATTTTCTACTATCCCCAGCTTCACCAGGCTTTCAAGGTTCTGATTTTTTAGCTATTTATTCTTGCATAAATCAGTAGTTTGTTCCTTTTATTGCTTAGTATTATTTCATTGCATGTATACAGTGCATTTTTCTTTTTCTTTTCTTTTTTTTTTTTTTTTTTTGCAGTACTGGGGATTGAACTCAGGGGCATTCTACCTCTGAGCTATACCCCCAGCCCTATTTTTTATTCTCTATTTTGAAACCGAGTCTCACTAAGTTGTGGAGGGCCTCACTAGGGAGCTGAGGCTGGCCGCAAACCTGGATCCTCCGGTCTCAGCCTCCCAAATGCTAGGATTACAAGCATGCGCCACCACGACCAGCTTAGTACATTTTTCTTAATGGACTTGACATGACATACATGTGGGTTATTTAAAATTACCATTTTTTAAGTTAATCAGATCTAAGTAATATAGTTAATTTATGAAATACCAGTTGAATTATGCTATTTATAGTAGTAAATTTATAATAAGCCTGTTAGTTTTTCATCACTGTGACCAGAATACCTGACAACTTAAAGGAGAAAAGATTGATATGGGCTCACAGTTTAAGAGGTATCACTCCATGGGAGGTCTGGTTCCAATGCTTTGGACCTGAGGTAAGGCAGAATATCATGATGGAATGGTGTTGTATAACAAAGCTATGCATCTTATGTCAGCTAGGAAGCAGAGAAAGGAAGGGACCAGGGATAAGATACAGTCCTCAAGGGCATGTCTACAATAACTAGTCCCCTTCAACTAGGCTCCACCTCCCAAAACTTCCATAACCCCCCAGTAGTCCATTTATCTATCAATAGATTACTCCACTGATAATCAGAGCCCTCATGATACAACCACTTCCCCAAAGCCCTACCTCTAAACACTACTGCATCAGAGATCAAGCCCTTATCTAAACCTTTAGAGGATAACAAAGATCCAAACCATAATAATAAGTATTGTATTACTGTACTGCCTTTGATTTATGCTTTTCATGATATTTCAAATTGTATCTTTATGTCTGTTATTATTTATTTTTAGATTTATCAAAAGTCATTAAGATGTAATTTTTATATTATAATGCCTGATAAATACAGCAAACTTAGTCAAAAATACATACCTAAATTTTAACTAGTTTCCTATTTCTGTAAGCATGCAAAATATACATGTAGCAGTTTGATTTTCTGAGGAAAAAATTGGCGCATATAGTCCCATGTGTTGTCACAAAAAAAATGAAGATATGATAATCAGCTCTGTACAGGAAGATTTGACACATAAGTTTGCTTTGTGTATATACAATTCTCTGAAAAATACTTTTTGAGCAGTTTTCTTGAGTTATTTTCTTATATTTACTATGTCATTTTCTTCCCACTGAAATTGCAGTAAATTTTACTAAACTCAGAGCATTCCTAGGAATGAAAAAAAGACAAAGAAACTAAATTTAAAAATCAATAGCTATAGTGCTTCCAAGTTATAACCATGCAGAAATTGTCTTGTTTGACAAGTGTTTGAATTTCTAACTGATGAATTGGGTTGCAAGAACATGAGCTCATAAAAATCATCCTTTTCCTGCTTCCATCTCATACTACCATATAATCAACATTTCATCTTCCTTTTTTTCCTCTATCATTTTAGTACTTTAGAGAAAAGAAGCAGAAGTGTTTGTGTTAATTTTTTTTTCACTGTTCCAGCAGAGAAATTCAGGACATGACTCACAGAGCCAACAGCTCTGGAATAAAGAAAGAGACAGGCACAAACAGAAATTACATTTGGTTTTAAAGAAATATTGCAATTAACAACACAAGGATCATTTGAGGACACAACTTTTCTCCACTGCCATTGATTGTTATCTTTTTGCTGCCGTTTCCTGTGCAAAAGTCTCCCCCAAATTACTGTTGTCTGAATTCTGAATAAAGCTTCTTTTTTTTTTATCTTCACATACTGTGTTCTTATTACTATCAATGATTTCGATGTTTCAAAATCAAATGACTTCTTTTCATGCTATTGGGGAAAATAAAATTCACCTGTGGCCCTTCACTGTTCAGATCCTTCGACTTCTCATTTCTCCTCTTACTATCTATCTGAAGCTAGGAACTGTCCATTTTTATGAGTTTATTGGTGTTTATTGGTAATGTTTGGGCAGGGTATATGAAAGCATAAGTTCCTGCAGCAAGATACCTTGAAAAGGCAGCACAAGGCCACTGACCAGAAAAGGAATTAGGCAATGGACCTCTTGAGGATAAAGAAAAGACTGAAGAAGGATCTTATGTCTTTAGGTCATGTAGTTCACCCACAAAGCGGTGTCTAAGGGCAGAGAGCTCCAAAGGGCAGCAGCATCTATGGGTCTGTTATAGTTCCAGGGTTTCTCTTAATTATGGTTAGCAAGTATCGGTGCCGTTTTCTGGCATATGCAGTACCAGTAGACTATAATTGGATTAGAAATGTTATACTACAGAAATATAATCTCTATAAAACCTGGATTCTAATTAAATCAATTAGAACTGGAAAAATTTGAGTTGGGCATTGGTTTAATGATCTAGGCTGTTGTGAAGAGGCAAACAGTGTGGGACCATTTTAGACTAATAGGTTGGTGCCATCTCTAGCCAATTTAAATAACAGAATGTTTCTGTCAAAACAAAGGCTTCATCAAGTTTCATCATCCAGCTGTGATGGACACCTAGGCTGGTTACATAGTTTGGCTATTGTGAATTATTACGAATTGTGATATCAGAAACATGGATATGCTTGTATCAATATAATATTCTGACTTCAGTTCAAATGATTCTTTATATATATATATATATTATCAATACTCATCTTGATGATATGTAGTGGGAATGGGAGGTACTGAGATGGGACCTGGAAGGAAACATACCAAGACACCAAGTGCCGTGTGAATGTATGTACCTAGCACTCTATATCTCATTATGATTTATAATTACAATGACCAATAAAAGTATATTAAAATAAATGTTTGCCATAATTTTTTAGAGCTGGTATCTAAAGAAGGCATTTTACATACTTGGGGCATTTTTAACATGGCTCCAAGTATGTAGGTCTTATACACACACTCACACACACACATACACACACACACACACACACTATATATATATATATATATATATATATATATATATATATATATATATATCCATGGTGCATGTGGAAATTGACAAATAAGAATTAAAACATAAGCACTTAGAAGTTTTAGAACAAAAACATGTATTTTTTGGTAAATGCTTATTCTACTTCTGACCTAGAAGCCCACACTCAATATTGGGGTCTAGTGGTGCTGCCACCCCTGAAAGCTAATAAAACAACAGTATGGATCTGTGCCAGGTTCTTGATATGATAGAATCCTTATAGTGCTGGTATATCAGTCATCATCTAGCATGTTGGTATAGTGGACTTTTATCATCAAAAGGATGACTTGTTTCAGACAGCAATACCATGTATATACTACTGGATACTGTGATCATCATTTTTATATTCAACAAAACATTTTCTTTGATAAACTTACAGCCAATAGAAATAAAGCAAGAGGCAGATATTTATGTTTCATGGTTATTGCCAAATGCCACACGTTCAGAAGCAGCAGACATTACAGAATGGCAGGATGAACTATTCTACTACAGAATGGCGGAAATAGTATATTGGTCATGTTATTACCTGTAAAGCAATGCCTTTCAAGGTTTAAGTCTTACCTGTAGGATGCATAAAGTACTTTAAATCAATGACGAGCACATGGTATGTTTTCTTCCTTAATCTTGGAGCTGTTTCACCTGATGAACCACAGGAGAAATGTTTGCCTTCATCCCAGGACTATCTTATCTGATGATTTGAGGTTTCAGAATCAAAAAAACCCTGGTTTACTTCAAAGAACACAGCATGGTTTTATTGTATTGGACACTGAGGTTACCTAATAGCCTTTTGGATGCCTCATAGCACTGGATCAATAGGACAGTAAAAGAGAGTAATTTTGGTTGCAAGGGAAAATGAGAATGATGCTACAAAACTGGGACAAGGAAAAACACATTCCACAGCCAGAACCCTCAATACTTGTGTTGCCTCAGTATTGACCAATCAACTGGGAAAAATAATGGAAGACACCATAATGGTAATTACCATAGGTAATATGTACACACACATTTTAAATATCAGTGAAGAAGTGTTTAAAAATAACATATTTGCATTAGCAAGACACTGTTTCAAAATAAAAAAGGGCTGGGAGTGTAGGTCAGTAGTAGAACACCTCTGGGTGCAATTCTCTCTCACACACGCATACAGAATAAAATATTTTCATACTTTAAAATATATTTTTAAAACATTGACTACAAAAGAAAAAACAGTAGCTTTACAGTGGAGAAAATTGACAGTCATTACCTTACCCCTTTGATCAAGGTTAATATCTTCTAAGGTTCTATATGTCTTAAGATATATGAACAGCATGCATTTTTTGACATGACTAATTAAAAAGAGCAAACTACCTTTGTGGTATTTTTGTAAAAATGTATAACCTCAATATAATCATGAGAAAATATCATGGCAATGTAAAACCAAGGAACAATCTAAAAGTATTCATGCTCTGTATTAGACGGTACTATGTTACAGTTGTTATGACCTTTAAATATAAATGTCAGGACTGTGAATTTCAAAACTGAGAAACTGAGATGTTCTCTGGTAGTTACTCTACTGGACACTTATCTTACCCACTTGCCTTTTGTTTTTCCTTACCATAGAGACTTTCTAAAGCATTAGCAATGAATTATTCAGATTATCCTGAAACGTGAATGCACTCCTCAGATTTGGTTGTAAAAGGGAGCAACTCAAGATGGCTGCTGTGCTGGAAACCTGAAACTCCTTGTCAGTGTGATAACACAAGTGTCTACTTCCTCAGAGTTCCTCTATAAACATCCCCTTTCTAGAACCAAAGTTGCAAAATAGTATAAACTAATACAAAGATATTTATTTAAAAGATTTTTTTTAGAAACTAATCAGAGGCTGGTTATAGGCAGTCAGTGTGTGGTAAGATGAGACCTACTCAATTCTGTTGGCCTCAGGCATAGCTAGAGTCAGAGTGGGAGATGAGATTGTGTGGGTGATATTCAAGAGACGCCTGGCATTGTTATGGTCTCCATTAAGTTGAATTAGGCTGAAAATTGGTGTCCAGTCACAATCTTCATAAAATTCTTAATGTGGGAAAGTTAGTTATAAGAACCTTCAGTCTTTGCTTGCTGTTAACTGAATTTGAGGACATAATTGCTTCTTATCTCCCTTCTCTACCATGCTATTTTACACTGTGATTACTATGAGTAAGAGGGTACATTTTTGAAACTGTGATTAACAGATAATATTAGTAAAGGCAAAGTTACCAAAATCAGATGAAAAGGAAATCTTGTAGCTTTAATTTTGCTAATTAATTTTCAGGGAATTTAATCAAATTTTATAGAGTCCCCTTACATATTTTCCTTTGTGAAGACCATGTTCTTTTTTTTGATATTATTATGTTAAAATTTTTTCTAATTGTTCTTGATTTTTTTTTTTTGAGTACTGGGAATTGAACCCAGAGGCATTTTATCTCTGAGCTACACCCCTGGTTCCTTTTTATTTTATTTTTTGAAATTTTAGAACAATGAAATCACCTGAGAATCTCAAAGATTATTGCAAATTAGTGTGCAATTAATATGCAGAGGATACCAATGTTAAAATGGTGAAGGGATCTAGCTAAATCAGAACATAACGGACAAGATACACTAAAACTGAGCAACTATTGCACTGCTCTGAGTTTACCTAAATATTTTGTAATTACTAATATAGGTGAATATTTTCAAAGATGAAATATCTTATTATATTATGAATATGTGGTCCATTTAGTTATTCAATGTGTTAAACCAATAGGGTTATGGGGGGGGGGAGAGCAAGCGAGTGCATGGGCACAGGGAAAGAGAGATATTTATTGAGAGATACTTATTTTAAAGCATTAGCTCACAGAATTTTAGAGCCTTCCAACTTCTAAATGTTCAGGGCAAGCCAGCAGACTGGAAACTCATCTAAGAGCAGAGTCCAGATTCTGCTAAACAACCCAGGCAGGCTGTATATTCAAGGAGGATTTCTATGTTGCTGTCTTGAATCCATATTCCTTTCCCCTCAGGGAACAAGTCTTTGCTTTTAAGGCTTTCTATTGATTGAAAGAGGCCCACCTACACTATGGAGGGTAATGCATTTTACTCAAGTGTGCCGATTTAAACATTAATCACATCTAAAAAAAAAAATACCTTCTCAGCAACATTCAGTTATTTGTCCAAACAACTAGGTTCCTTAGCTGAGCCAAGTTAGTACACAAAATTAAGCACTATGCTCACTGCTAGGGTCTTAATCCCACAATATTAGGTACACAATTTTATACTAAAATTTTACAGGAATTTTGACTCAGTACAGTCTACCTGATAGGCTAAAAATATTTAAGACTAAGTTATAGATACCTTATGCCTCCACTTGGAGTCAGATCTGTATACTACAACTTGTTTAGACAAAATAGAAGTAAGATTCCTGTATTTTATCCACTGAAGAAGATAATATAGGAAACTGCTATAATACAAAATACTAATAATAACATTTTAATTTATCAAGATAAATAAACAATGGGATTTTTATCTCAATTTCATGTCTTGAAGGTCTTAGATTACACCATGCTGGCAAAAAGTCATCAGTTTCTGTATCTAAATTATCCTTAAGTAGAGTAATATTTTATGTAAAACTATGTTTCTCCCAGAAGACCAAATAGCCCGTCTCTCTGGTAAAGATGAGTAACCCTGATTTTTAATACTTGAATACATTTATTACAAAACAGCATCAAAATAGGTAAAAGACAGCTTCTTTATTGTGTGTAGCTTATAAGTATATGGATTTATCTGTATTTCTTAAGGACTCGGGTAAAAATTATCCTGAGTTTAAGAATGTATTATTGACTGTGAAAGTACTAACAAATCTTTAGAGCCTTTCACTTTGACCTGAAAAAAATGGTGAGTTACAATAATTAATGATAGATAAGGACATTATAGTTTAGGAATAAAATATTTAAATAAGTTAATTTGTTAGTGATCACTGTGCCAGCTATTGCATATACATGTTTGCATGGTTCTACTCATCTGTAAGTACGAAAGTAGACAATTGGTACAGCACATTTATATTAGTAACATTTTATCATATAAAATTAGGCTAGGGCAGGGTAATCTCATTTTCTTGACTTTACTGGTTTCCTACATTTTATATGTGGAAAAGAGAATTGCTCTTAAAATACAATAGATCTATCAATATAGAGAGAATTTCAAGAACCTCAAATGTTTCTAGCATCTCTTCTTTTATAAGGTGAAGAAGTGAAGTGTCAGTGCTAAAGAACATCATTCTGGGATGGGATAAGGATGATTTTGGAGAAAACATACATTAAGAGTTTAATTATTCTTAATATAGTAGTTTCTGTAGGAGGAATAAAAAATGTTAGGAGAGCTCAGTTACCTGATTAAACTCAAGTCCAAATGCATAAGAACAAGACATGGTCATATATTTTATCCCCTTGTTTTCTAGAGTGACAATATAAAGTTCTAATATAAACATAACATAATGTTCTAAAATAAACGTAGTATAATACATTAATGTGCTGCATATCAAGATTTCAGTCAATAATATATTGTGTATAAGACATGGAAATCAGGCCAGAGACCTTGCAGCTACTTGAAGAGGCGTAGGTCCAACACTTCAACTCAACACGAACAACTCAAAGGAAGATCAATACATGGGATTGCATTAAACTGAAGAGCTTCTGTGCAGTAAAGGAAACTATCAAGAACCTCAACAGACAGCCTACAGAGTGAGAGAAAATTTTTGCCAGCTACTCTTCTGATAGAGGACTAATATCTAGGATATACAGAGAATTCAAGAAAATCACAGCTAAGAAAACAAATAACCCAATCAAAAAATGGGCAAAGGATCTAAATAGACACTTGACAAAAGAAGAAATACAAATGGCCAATAAATGTATGAGGAAATGTTCAATATCATTAGCAATCAGAGAGATGCAAATCAAAACTACCTTGAGATTTCACTTAACCCCAATCAGAATGGCAATCATCAAGAACACAAACAACAGATGCTGGTGAGGGTGCGCAGAAGTGGGAATCCTAATACATTGTTGGTGGAATTGCAAATCTGCAAATCAGTGCAACCACTTTGGAAAACAATATGGAGGATCCTCAGATGAATGGGAATGAACCTACCATATGATCCAGCAATAACACTTCTGGGTATCTACCCAAAAGAATGGAAACCAAACTATCAGACCAATGCATGTGTATCTATGTTTATAGCTGTACAATTCACAATTGCCAAACTACGGAACAAGCCAAGATGTCCATCAACAAATGAATGCATTACAAAACTATAGGATATGTACACAGTAGAATTTTACTCAGCCATAAGGAAGAACAAAATCATGTTATTTGCAGAGAAATGTATGGAACTGGAAAACATTATGTTAAGTGAGATTAGCCAGTCACAAAAAGTAAAAAATCGTATGCTCTCCCTAATATGTGGAAGCTAGGGAGAAAATAGGATATAAGAGGGACTCCAGATTAAGAAGGAGAAGCCTTAGGTGAGCAAAGAATTTGACTTAACAGAAGATGATGAGGAGAGGGGGACACCCTAATACACAGGATGCACTTTCAGGAACATATCAAAGTCAATCACTAAACTGAACTTGAGAAGGAGGGAGGTCAAGGGAGTGGGGCGGGAATTGGGGAAGGGTTAAATGAGAAATGTGTGCATGTATGCTTTTACCAGCTTGTACCTAACAAAGATGTATGATTACAATGCACCAATTAAAAAAATAAAATTTTAAAAAAAGAGGGTAAGGAAGCTGAAAAATTCCTATCACCTAGTGAGGCTACAGCTTTCCTATCATCATAGAGGCATGCTAACTCATGTGTTGTAGTGATATACATTTTCATACAACTGCATGCCAATCATAAAAGTATAACACATACAATTATGTAAAGTGCATAATAGTTAATTTTAATTATAAATAATTATGTTACTGTTTTATGCATTTACTATACTATGCTTTTTGTAATTATTTTAGTGTATTACTTCCACTTTTATAAAATGCTTACTGTAAAAGTGTATGCTTTTTTTCTTTTACCAGCAATAACCTCCATGCATATTGTATATATTACTTTTCTTGATTGCTCAAGAGGCCATTCATGAGTTCAATAACCAACTCTGCAAAAGCAATATAAAACAAGAGACCATGCTGGTCATATTACTGACTTAGACCATGTAATTTTTATAAATAAATTCTATGATGTTTGCACAATTACAAAATCACCTAATAATGCGTTTCTCAGAATGATGAAACTGTGAAACAATAAACCACATGACTGAGTCAACTAGTGCAGAATGGGGATCATCTGCATGTATGGAGCTGGCTGGGGCTCTGCTGATAGAAGCTGATTTCACCTGGGCAGGCCTGGCTGCAGTTAGATCCTTACTGCTATGGGCTGGGACAGGATCTTCTTTGAGTGTGTTCAATTGGGAATCCAAGATAAAAGAACAACAGCAACTCAGAGAAATATTCCTAGTAGCAATGGGAGAGGTAGAGCTAATCTAACTCACAAAAGTAGTTTAAGCCTCTCCTGGAAAATGTTTGGAAAGGCAAAGCCAAATTGCATAGACTCACTACAAATTGGGTAATAGGAGGAGTGTGTTCTTCCTATAAGGAAGTCTGGAGGAAAATGGAATCAATTGTTTTCTTCTCTTTCTTTCTCTTCTCTATTCTTTCCTTCCTTCCTTCCTTCCTTCCTTCCTTCCTTCCTTCCTTCCTTCCTTCCTTCCTTCCTTCCTTCCTCTCTGTCTCTCTGTCTCCCTCTGTCTTTCTCTCTGAAACAGGAAGTTCTTTCTGTGATGCCCAAGTTTTCCTTGAATTCTTGAGCTCAAGTGATCCTCCTGCCTCATCCTCCGGATTAGTTGGGATAGAGCCAAGTGCCACTGAGCTGGGTAGGAATGAGTTTTTTCAACAATCATTTTATCCATTGCATTATGTCTTCTTTTTCATAAATACTCACTTCTCTCTCTTTTGCAAATTCCACTTATCCTATTATTTATTTTTTCCCAAAGTTTCAGCTGCTGCATCAGATTAAAGTTTTGGACTTCATGATGTAACTGTCTTCAGTAAATATACTTCTAAAATGAATTCCTTTTGATATAATGATACAAAGAAAATATTTATGTATCTCCCCAAATACCCGCCATACAATGCTGTTTCAGCCAGCATTCTCACTACTATGACTCAAATATCTAATGACAATTTAGAGGAAGGAAGATTTATTGGCTCAGAGTTCTGGAAATTTCAGGGATTCAGTCCAAGTTCTGCCAGGTGAAGTCCACAGAACTCAGAGCATGGCAGTGAGAAGCAAAGAGAACCCACAAGCAAAGACCCTACTCTCACATCACAGAGGTTGGAAGCAAAGAGCAAGGGTAGGAGGGACCATATATAATCCCTAAGGACACACTCCCAGACACCCCTGCTCAGCAACCAGCAACAGGCAACCAGGCCCCACCTCTGACATGGCTGCCTTGTCCACATGAAATCTAGGAGGACATTCTAAATCCAAAACAAACAAATGCCGACACAGGGAAAACTTAATGACAATAAACACGTATTTCCAGGACACATGGAATGAGAGACCCATAGGAAACACTGTTTTATTACAACTCCAGAATCTCAATGAGAAAATATTTGCTCTGGCTTTGGGAACAATCTTGACTGTCCTACTTAGCAGTGATTCCCTGGCCCATTCTTCACCAGAGTTCATTGCTGTGTTTTCTGGAATCTTTTTTTTTTTTTTTTAAATTATCCTGCTTGGTAATATTTGAGAAGATTTTTAGACAATGTTTCCTTCTTTACTTCTGAGCTGCTTCCTCAGACTGATACACAGAAATTTGGGGGCCAGTGGTCTTTTATCTTAATCTCATTCTCTTTTCTTCCAGGCTGGACATGCTTTTTCCAATAAAGTTTCCTCAAATACATTTACATTTTCCATATATTTTATTCTAATTTGTAAAAAAGCCACACAATAATAATTTTCAAGATATGACTATCTGTACTTAATGGTGTGTTTTTTGGGTCTATTAGGCTTTGGAGGGACCATGCTGTTAGTATTTCTCTGAGTAGTTTTTAGCATATGATCAGGTCTACTAGAGAACACCTTCCTGCCTCAAAAGGTATCATTAAAGAAAGGGTGACATAAATTTGTTCTATGCTTTCCTGGCATATCTTAATGTTCTTAATAGTTCCCCAGACTATTTCTAATTCTCTTTTTGATTTTAGTGCTGGTGAGCAAACTCAGGGGCGTCTGATCCACAAGCAACACCCCTTTTTACTTTTTTTACTTTTTTTTTTTTAAATTTTGAAACAAGGTCATGCTAGGTTGCTGAGGGTCTCCCTAGGGTGCTGAGGCTGGCCTCAGGGCTGAGATCTTCCTATCTCAGCCTCCCACATTCTAGGAATACAAGCATCCATCACCATATTTGACTTTTCCTGGACTATCATTAATTTAAGATTCTTCTGTATAGAAAGGTTGGTGTTAGGGGGCATCCTACTGCCACAAAAATATGTTGAAACACTGAAGTCTAGTAGCTCAGAATGTGATCTTATTGGAACAGGCCTTACAGAGGCAATCAAGTTAAAATGAAGTTATTAGAGCAGATCCTAATCCACTCTGACTGATGTCCTTTTGAAAAGGGCAAATTTGAATGTAGAAACATGTTCACAGAAGAGTGTGAGAGAGACATAAAAATACTATGTGAAGATTGCAGCTTATCAGGTCACTTCATGGCTAAGGCTACCAGAAGCCTGTAGAAGTGAGGATGGATTCTTCTAGGGGTGGTAGAGGGAGTATAATTCTCTAACAACTTGGATTTCAGACTTTACAGAACTAGGAGACAATACATTTCTGTCCTACAGAACTTAACTTTGTTATGACAGTTCCAGAGAACTAACCAAATTAGTAATAAGAAAGTTACTTTCCAATTCCCAAGGTCTGAGGTTTTTTTTTTTTTTTACTCTCTAAACTTTGCTTTTTTACATGGGGGTATTTTTCTTGGGCTTATCTTTTTTATAGAGCCTTATCAGCACTAAAAGCACTTTCTCATAGCACTAGTAGCAGCCAGCTCAAATTTTCAACATAGTGCCTCATGATTTTCCACTTCAGTGGCACAATTTCATTATATATAATATTTGCCTTCCATTTTATCACAGGTGACAGTTTGTCAAATATTTACCATATATAGTATTTGATCCCCATTTTCCCAACCTCCTCTAATTCTTCCTAGACATTTTTTCCATACTTACAGAAGCTTTTAAGTACCACCTGAGTCCCAAATCCACTGCAACACATCATATCAGCTCTCTTTACTATTAAGTCTTTTATCAGCTAGCTAGCAACTGCCAGAGTAATTCTTAATACTGTATGATAACGTTTGTAACTCATATTTACAGGGGAGTTGGAACTTTACTAATGCAAGTTGGCCCAAGCTTCCCTGGCTGGATAGCTTCCTTCCCAACTGTACATCTGCTTTTTGATCCTTTACTGCTGTGGGTTGGGTTTTGGTCTGTTAGACATGTGTTTTATTCTAAGGTCCAGACATTCATTTTCTGTTGCTCTGTGACTAGATCCCTATATTAGACATTTGCTCTATAATTTCCTTCTTTGTGAATGGGAAATTGACATTTATTGCCCCCATGATTGCCTCCTCCTCTCTTAAATTATTTTAACCTCACCAAATTCTATTTACTTCCAATGTTCTGAGTCTCCTCCTGGTTCTCATTAATCATGAACATAGCTTAGATTTTAGGATCGAGGTAACTCTACTCTAGAACACTCAACCTGCCTCTTGTCCTCTTGCCACCCACTTGCTTGCCAGTATTCCTTGACTTTGGAAAATTTCAGCAGACACCTTTTTCCCTCATTCAGTACATTTGCAGTGTTTTATTGAATAATAAATAAATAATATTCATACAATATTGTGATCAATGACACTCATAATTCCTAACCTCTAATATTAATGAGGCTTTAAATACTACAAATAGAGTCAGGCATGGTGGCGTAAACTTGTAATCTCAGTACTTGTGAGGCTGAGGCAGGAAGATCACAGGTTCTCAGCCAGCCTCAGTTAATTGGTGAGGCTCCCCCCCCACACACAATTGAGACCTTGTTTCCAAAAAAAGTATAAAAAAATACGGCTGGAGGTGTAACTCAGAGGTAGAATGCCCCTGAGTTCAATCCCCAGTATTAAATTTATTTTAATTAAAAAAAAACTACAAATACAAATTTAAAATCTCTGAAACAATTTATTTTTTTGCTGTTTAAAGAGTTAAATTAGTATTATAAACTATAATCATTCCACTGAAGCTCTCTACTCGAACAATGCTTGTTAATTTTGAGATACTATCAGTTATATTAATTAAGGATATAAACTTCTAGTAGAAAATTCTACCACTTACTAGCCACAAGGTCACCCAGTACTTAAATTACTTTTTGTGTTTCACTTTCTCATTTATAAGACAAGATAATAATAGTATTTTTCCATAGGGTTATTACCATCTTAAAGGAACATTGGTGAAATTAGTTGTTCAATAACTGATTTATTATAATTAGTATTAGTTATAGCATGTATTCTTGCAAGGTACTACACAAAATGATTAGAAAAATATTAATAATAAAATTATTTAACTTCCTGTTTCCAGTTATTTTGCTATTTTTTTATTCAAGCTCTGTGCAAGATGTTTTTTCTTAACTTTTTTTTTTTCTTATGCACTGGGGGTTGAAGCAATGGATTTCTAACACTGAGCTGTATCTCCCAGACTTCTTTCTTTCTTTTTTTTTTCTTTTTGTTGCTGTTTTGTTTTGTTTTTTGAGACAGGAATTGCCAAATTGCCCAAGCTAGTCTCAAACTTGCAATTCTCCTGCTTTATCCTCTGGAGTCATTGGGATTGCAATTGCACACCACTATGCCGGGCTTTTTGTTAACTGTTCTTCTTTCTCTGCCTCCTCCTCTTCCTCCTCCTCCTCCTCCTACTCCTCCTCCTCCTCCTCCTCCTCCTCCTTCTTCTCCTCCTCCTTCTCTTCCTCCTCCTTCTTCTTCTTTGTCATCTTGTCTTCTTCCTCTTCTTTAGAAAATAGAAAACATAAGAAACTTTAAATAATGCAGAGACACCAGGAGAGTAGTTGAAAGGAGTTAGAGGAGGGAGTTAGGAAGGTGAGGTGGAAGGATTGAAGAAGCAAACAGCTCAAATGATTCTATGCAACATGTGAAAGTATTACTATCTATATTAAGGAATTTTGTGGAGAGGGAGGAGGGAATAGCGGGGTGAGATTTGGATGGCAATACACAAAAAGCTATGTACATGTATTTTTTATTACATTAAACTTCACTATGATATATAATTGTAATGTATTAATAAAATAATTTTTAAAAAGCTTCAAATTCAGAGAAAGAACAATAGATTCCAGCTAAATCTAACCACCTAAAGAAGCTAAAATTTTCAAAAGTAGTAAGCAGAATATTGTTTTAGTGATAACTATACCATTTTAATGATCAACCTCATTTACTCTTGTAAAATCTACATGTCATTTTATAAGTTTTAATCTTTAATATATGAAACTTGATTTTAAAAACAACAAAAATACAATATCAATACCATATATTATTTATTTTGTAAAGAAATTCTGTGCCAGTGAAGGGGAGGAATAACATAAAAACACTCCCAAATATATAATTCTGTAAGACTTATGATCATTTTGTTACCTAGAGGATAATGTTTCTAAATTTAAACCATGCCTAACAAACTCTAATTATGCTTATACAGAGATAGTTCTCAAGTGGTATTGTAACAAGCATTTATATTCTAGGAATGATTCTATTGTCTCACAGATAATAAAGAAACCTCAGTTATTTTAAAAAGTCCACATGAAGTTATTTTATTACAGGTGGTTTGATTTAGCTTTCACAATATAGTCTTTCCTGGCAGGATGGGGGGGCAGAGAACCAACTTTGATTTGGGGTTAAATTAAGCATACTTGCCATTCTTGCCTGGCTTTATTTCTGTATATTTTCCCAGAACTGTCCCAGCCTCCACCCTCTCTCCCTTGTACCTTTGTGTTGGTTAGACATTTTCCCTGGTCTCATGACCTACCAGGCATTGCAGTCCTCAATTATCCCCTTGACCATCCATCGCTGGTGCTGGAACTGTAAGCCAGCTGTTTTAAGTAAAGAGAGAAGCTCTTTCTCCAAGATGTGTAGACCAGTGAAGTTGTTGGATCATGCATTTTCCCAAATCCTCAGGGAGAATCCAATTGCCTTCAGTGTCCAGGTACTATCTATTATGGCCTGACTTTGCTTTTAACTTTTCTATCATCCAAGCAACCTCTTCCTGGGAATACGAAAGCCGATTTTAAATTCCTTACAGGGGCCCAAAGGATTATTTGAAGCTGTGCAGTCTCCCCAGGCAAAGAGACATTTGGCTGGCTCTTAGTGCCCTGTGCATGGAGAGAATAGACTCCCAAACCCCCACCCAAGATGTTGAACCTGGAGATTGGGTCTGGGTCAAGTGGCATCACCATAAGACATTAGAGGCTAGATGGAAAGGGCCTTACATGGTTGTCCTTGTTACCCCAACTGCCCTAAAGATGGACGGCATAGGACTCTAAATACATCACTCCTAGATCTGGAAGGCCAGTGAGAACGACATTGAGAGAGTCCAAAAAGAGTGGGCAGTGACAGCCAAACCGACAACCCCTTGAAGCTCACACAGATGGCTAGGAAGTTGTGCTGCACGTCTTTGACATAATCTTTGTGGACTTTGGTATTAGGGTCACTGATTATTCTCATACTCATACTCACATTTGGGCCTTACATACTACAGTGCAACTCACGGTCCTCGGATAACAGTATCAAACCTTGCCCAACCCTGTATATAGTATATGAGGAGGATTCGTCATATAAATAAAAGAAAAAGGGGGGAGTATAGGGCATTGGCAGGCCCCTCCCTTCCTGAAATAGGACAGCCTCCTCCCTTCCAGTAACAGGGCTCCACCAACATTGCCTTCTCTGTGTTATCTGTCCTGAGCAGGCAAAAAGTTTCTGTGCCTCTGTACACCTCTATATAAGGGTGAACAAACCCAGGTTCGAGGTTCCGCTGCCATAAAGCAGAACCCTAACCCTGGTTAGGCTCAAGCCCCTGACCCGGGTTAGTAATAAAATCTTCTTGTTTATTACCAAAATAATAATAATAATAATATATTCTTTCCAATTATAAAAATATGCAAGAGGCCAAAGAATCACTATAATCAAATAAATATAACTATTTTTTGGATGGGGGACTAGGGATTGAACCCAGGGGTATTCTACTTCTGAGCTACACCCCCAACCCTCTTTTTTATTCTTTATTTTGAAGTAGGATCTCACTATATTGCAGAGGGTCTCATTAAATAGTTGAGGCTGGCCTCCAACCTGTGACCCCCTGTTTTGGCCTTCCAAGTATTGGAATTTCAAGCATGTGCCACCCAGCTAACAATCTCTATTTTAAGGTAGGATAAAGAGCAGATTGAAAGACTTGAGCTCTGTTTGTTCTGGCTGTATCTTTATCTAACCTAAGTGTCTTCGACCATATCCCTCTATAAAACAAAGGATTTTAAATACAAATTTCTTATGGATTTTGATTGTATAATTATTTACATGTTTTTCGTGTTAATGTGAAGAAAGTTGGATTCTCAAAGGAACAGCTAGGAATATGATTTGCAAAAATTACAGAAAATCGCCACTTATCAATATGAGATTAAAACCAGAAAACTGAATTATAATCTGCTTATTATAGTAACAATTTGTGAAGGACACCTTCTTTTACCCTTTCTGATATTTGATCTTCATTATTCATGGTGTCATCCTTCAGTAATAAAATTTACGCTATGTAGAAAATAACCTATTTATAAGCAGACATTTCATGCATGTTGATGACTGGAAATTAGCTCAGTGTTGGAAGATTTTTCTAACATGCACAAGGCTCTAGATATGTTCGCAAACACTGCAACCTTTTTAAAATATAAATAAAGTATACATGAAGATATTGTTCCAGGGAAAATATAGATGGATTTTTTCTTCTTTTACTTACCTTTACATTCAGGTGATGTCAGAAACACTTCTTGTATCTTCAGTGTCATGTTCATACAGTATGACACAATAAATTTAGTAGAATTTTTGTCCAATAGAACTAAGGACCCAGAAACTCTTGTTTCTTTTTCTTCAATGCTCCTTTTTTATTTTTTTTCCATGCATGCTAGCATTCTTGATATATGATATCTTGATTGTTGTGTTTATATATGATTAGAAGCTGCTGTGGACATTACAGGAATGAAACACCAATAATAACTCTTCAAAATGCGAATATTTCCCATAGACAGATTAAATATACTCTTTTAATGTATCTCATTTAATAAGCAATTAAAAGTTTGAAAGCCCATGTGTTATTTAAGCTAGGGAATTTTTCATATTTCTCCAATGATCATTTTTTTGTCCTTAGTACTTTTCTTCTCTTTCTGCCTTTCAGGATCTAATTTTACATTCAAGCTATCCAGAATTTTCCATCACTATCAGTCTTTATTTTAAAATTTCCAACTATTTCCATATTTTTACTATAGTGTGTGAGTATATGAACCTTATCTCTGTGCCAGCCCAGTATCCCTTTATATTTAACTTTTATGCCAATCAATCCATCTATGAGGATTTTATTTTTGTAATCAAACTTTCCTCTCCTAAATATATTAGCTATTGTAATACAGCTAATGTGCATGCTAATGAACTTGTTTGCTACTAGTTGTTGTAACAAACAAGTACCATATTACAGTAACTTTAATGCAAAAGCAAACACACACACACACACACACACACACACACACACAAATACCAAAACAAAACAGAATTTACATTCTTATGTCATTGTCCACTGAAAATCAGTCAAGGATTTTTCATAAAGACAGAGGTTCTTTTCACAGCTTGGCATTCTTTAAGTCAGTCATTCTTTGGACTCCATGGTTGGGTTCACTGCATCTGAGTAGAAGCAGCAACAACGAAAAAGAGAACATATAAAAATCTAAAAATAACTCTTAGGGGCCAGCTGGAAGTGTTGGAGTAATGAAATAATAAATTAGTCTTCTGATTAGGAAATCCTTTCTCTGTCACTGTACAGAATTTGGATTTCTTCTGAAGGTAATGAACCTTTGAAGCATGTTAAGATTTTTAGCCAGCACCATCAGTTACGCAATTTAAAAACAGCTCTCTCGCTCCTCTGTGAATTACAGATTTCAGTTGAGCAAATAGAACTCCTATGACAATGTCGTCAACAAGGTGATAAATCTTGGTGTTTTGGACCATAAGCAAGAATGTGGATATGAAGAGTAGTGAGAAGACTGAAAAGATGATATTAAGAACAACATCAGAGGCTGATAATGATTGGGAGTAAGGTTTGAGGCAGAATGAAAAATCGAATACTATGGACAAGTTACATTGTTAGTCATGCTTTAAGAAATTGTACTTTAGGGAGTATTGAATTATAGCATGTATGATACTTTTTATAGTACTAGAATTCTAAAACATTCAAAATTCAGAAATATTTGAAAAAAAAATTACTAAGGTTATTTTTTTCCACAAAAAAGAACAGCAGCAAAAACATAAAGAAAAGGCCTGAAACCCAAAAGTGTTTGTTTTATTTAAGAAATTTTCAGAAACTACATACCTAAAAGCAAGGCCACTCATATTTTTGTTTTGTTTGTTTGTTTTTGTTTTCCTCATTTTGCGTTAAGTGAAATTATTTTAAGAGGGAGAGAAACAGACCAATCACTCTTTGCCCAGAGCTATTATCATTTGCACAATTTGTCATAATAATGATAAAAAAGAATAACATTCAAAACATCATCATTAAGCCTGATGAACAAAGGAGGATTTTGTACAATGAATCTAAGATTAGTTCTCTAGACTTGGTGAGCCTACTTCATGAAACAATATAGTTAATTATTAGGAATTCAGAAAGAGTTGATCCCAATATTTAACTTAATATACTTTGGTTATGTTGGTGAAATTATTTTTCTTTTCTAGAATTTACTATTTTCTTCTGTTCTGGTCACCTTTAATCCTTTTGTTGTGTGATCATATGATTTTATTTGGTAATAAGAAGTTTGTAATTTTGTGTGCTGAGACAGTTCATGCAAATAAATTCTTAAGAGTCACAGACCCTGTTTCCTTGCAAATAAACCAAGTGATGGCCAATAAAGGAGAGAAATGAAGAAGATTATGAGCAATATTAATTTGCCATCTGTATAACTCCTTATCTGCATTCTTGAGTCTTTCTCTAAATATGAAAATAAAATTGAAAGCATGAGCAAGCCAATAATCATCTTCCTAAGTGACAAGTGGTTTTCATTACCTGAATATGATTTTCAATGTTTATGAGAATATTTGAAAAGACTGAGATGATGAGAAGCAAATGAATAATTTCATAACACCAAGTATTTTCCATGAAGAAAAATTTGAAGCATTTAACTTAGTGGTATTTATTCTGAAAGGTTAACAATTAAAAAGTTGAGTTAGTTGGTGGTTTAGAAGATTATTGTAGAAGTAGAGAATCTGAGAGCTTTTAAAAATGTTTTTTAATTTTTTTATTTTAATAGAATCGATTTATAAATGGCAATTATTTTCCTTTAGGGATAGATCCAAAATAGACTTTCTAAAGTTTCTATTTTATTTTTAACTCAGTTCATTTTTAACATTGATACATATAATCATATAATGATTATAGAATACCCAGTTCAATATACCATTATAATTAGTACAAATATTTTAAAATCTATAGAAATTGGCCAGGGGTGGTGACACACGCTTGTAATCCCAGTACTGGGGAGGCTGAGACAGGAGAATCGCAGGTTTGTGGCCAGCCTCAGCCACTTAGTGAGGCCCTCTGCAAATCAGGGAGACCCTGTTTCAAAAATAAAGAATAAAAAATAGGGCTGGGGGTATAGTTTGGAAGTAGAATGCCTCAGGGTTCAATCCCTAGTACCATACACACACACACACACACACACACACACACACACACACACACACACACACAAATCTATAGAAATTATAGAATACTTTAAATTTTATCTGTTCTAAATGGGAATTTGTTACTCTTAATTATCTCAAAATTCATATGAAAATTATTAATTTCTTTTTGTTGTTGTTACTGGGGATTGAAGCCAGAGGCATTCTTCCTTCAAGCTATAGCCCCAGCTGGATTTTTATTTCTTATCTGGAAACAGAGTATCACTAGGTTGATAAGAGTCCCACTACTTGTTGGGGCTGTCCTTGAACCTGTGATCCTCCTGTCTCAGTCTCCCAAGTACTGGGATTACGAACCTGTGCTACCATGCCCAGCCTAATTTTTAAAAAAAATCTGATTTGTTAAATCTGATTATTTCTTGAAAGTACATTTATTTAATTTTGGGCTACTTCAAGCAGCTCATTTAAGATAAAAGCTGTCGTAGTTCATTTATTTCTTATAACACATTTTAACATTTTTGTTTTATTGACTAAGTGGTACTAAAATGAGGTATAATTCAAGTGAATTAATTTTACAGAATATTTATTAATGAAATACTTCATTCTCTTGTTAATCTAAAATGGACAATACTACCCCAAACTAGAGGGGATTATAGGAAGCTTTCCTTGTGGAGTTGATGATGTCTACTCAGGAAAACAAATGATAGATCACATCATTACCTGGAGAGCATGGAATTGGAGCAAAGTGGGCTTGATGTTCTTTAAGAAATATTTCTATCATGCTGTAGTACTGAGATGAATTGCTCTTATCCACCCTCGAGAATTTTCTGTCTGAATATCTGGGACAAATGACACAGCAGTGGATTATTTCAACTTTGAATGATGCTAGGAAAACCCAGGCAAACTCTCATTTCCTAGCTCTGTTTGCAATATTTCTTTAATACAACGAAGTTTATACCATTAAAAAATTTTTCTTGTTACAAATTAAAATGATTTAAATTACATTTAATTACATTTGGTTCATGGAATGGTATCTCTTTGATATTATTTTGGGATAGACTGAAGAGAATGTGATGATTTAGGTGAAATACTGTATATTAATAAACTTTATTAATATACTATGTCCCCATGCTTTATCTCCTAATACAAAATTTTAATGAGTGAGTAAGCATAGATTTTTTTGTCAAATTTATATGCAATTTCAAGTTATCATTTCCTGATCTTATGTCTAAAGTCTGCAGCACTCCTTTTTGTAGCACTGATGCCATATTTCAATAAGCACAGGTCTCACCTGCTCCTCCTGATATCCCCAGCCTCTGACAAACACTTGCCGTTTATATGACTCACTTGTCCCTGGTTTGTGTCAGTAGTCATTTTTTGAAGTTTGTTTTCTTGGAATCATCAGGAGACTTTGATGGCAGGGTTCATGCTGACAATGAATTCAGAAGAGAGAGAATGTCATAGATAAAGATAATAAAGAAAGATTTCACAGTGAAGTCTATACTTAAACTGGATCTTGGGAAATTTTTTCTAGCAAAAGAAAAAGAAAGAAGTTAACTCAGGGGTTGGAATTAATGCAACCAGAGTGCAGAAATGTTGATGAGAAGTAGTGATACTGGTTTTTAAACAATTTATAAGGAGATATATGTTCAAAGTGATAGTATTGACAATCAAAATAAAATAAAGCAATATTTAAATTAGTGGTAGAATCTATAAAAAATTCTTAACTGTAGAGGTTTTTGAACTCTTTACTATTCATGTTATGGTTCAACTCTAAGATTGTATTTCTTAGTATTTCACTCACTTTGAGTATTGTTACTATCCAAAAGAAGCACAAATAAAATGAAGAACATTCAAAGGAGACTAATATATCTGAACATCTTCTAGTTAACCTAATAATATACCATTACATCTTGAAAGTTTTATTGAATGTTGTTGCACATTAAAATGTTAGCATCAACAATTAGAATAGTTGTTCTGGGAAGAAAGAAAATAATGTATGGAATAAAATGTTCAAAATAATGGTTGATTTAAAGGTTTTTAGTAAACTGCAACTAAGAAAGAAGATTAAAATAGAATCTTTAAAAATGTGGTGAAAATATAAGGAGTGATAGGTAATGAAGGGTGTGTGTGTGTGAGTTTGGGGGAGAGACTAGAAAATATAAAGAGAAAGGAGAAACAAATAACACTTGAAAACCTAGTCTTATCAGATGTGTTAGAACAATACACAAAAACCACTTGAAACGCCTATGGTGAAGAACTGTTGTCTCAGAGAAAGCCAGTTTTAAGTTGAGCAAAAGAAAAAGAGGAAATTCAGCAAGAGTTTGAGAAAAGAAGGGATGTTTTCTTTAACAATCTGTGAGTTTCAAAGCCAAGCGTTTAGTTTCAAACGCTGGGAAGTGGGTTAGAAATCAAGTTAGGATAGGATGTACCCAAAGCACTAGATTAGTGTGGGAGGTCAGGCTTCTGACCTGGACTTCTTACCGTGAACATGACAAACCAGGGTAAAATTTTACTCATAATAGTCGCCAGGTAGATAGTGGAGGTAAAGTATTTGAGGGAGAAGACAAGAATGTGTACATTGTCATTCCTGTCGACTTTGAAAGAAAATTGAAAACTAAATCTTGTAGGAAAACTTGTGCAGGAACACACAGTAAATGATAAAATAGGGAAAACTGCTAGGCCTCTCCTCTTTCTCTAGATGTTAACTTTTGCCCACCAATATTAATCACAATGGGTTACAAATTTACCACATTCCCTTTCAACACAATGGAAATATAAACCCTTTTAAAGCAAAAATATATTCCATAGCCAGGCGTAGTGGTGCCTGCTTGTAATCCCAGCATTTGGGAGGCTGAGACCGGAGGATCCAGGTTCCTGGCCATCCTCAGCTACTTAGTGAGGCACTCGCAACTTAGTGAGACCCTGTTTCAAAATAAAGAATAAAAAATAGTTTTGGGGGTATAGCTCAGAGGTAAAATGCCCCTGAGTTCAATTCCCAGTACCGAAAAAAAAAAAAAAAAAAAAATATATATATATATATATATATATATATTCCATGCTACTCATATGACTGACTAGATTAAATGCGTGTATCCTACTTCCATGCTTAATAAGCAAGTAATATTTCATCAATTCACATTTAATGTATACATTATGATCTAATTATAAAATTTAATCTCATTTAGATTTAATTACTAAGGAAACTGGCTGTCTCTCGGATATTAATTAAATATCTGTAAGTACTTCTTCAATGATAATGGACTGCATATACAAACAACCTTAACTGAAAATTTTACTTAAGAATCTTTACAAATAATTTAGAATGATGCCACTTAAATTGCAGTGTCCTCTACCCAAGACTTCAACAAGTAACACACTTTCTGATACATGGCAGTAATATTTCATTGCCTATTATATAACAATATTAATGTTTGCTTAGATAACTAGGGACACCTATGTAAATACTTCTTTATAAAATTTATATGCTGATTAACACCAAGGCACAAAATTCTAAGTTGGTTCCCTACATTGGTGCTGCCTGTGATAAGCATTATATAATCTCTTCACCCATTTGATTATGTGCCTGAACTAGGTGGTTGATTACTCTGATGATATGCTAAGAGGGACAGGTTATTGAGTGGAGAGAGAGAGAGGAGAGAGAGAGAGAGAAAGAGAGAGAGAGAGAGAGAGAGAGAGAGAGAGAGAGAGAGAGAGAGAGAGAGAGAAAGTAAGTCAAATTTATCTTTTGGTAGAAACTTTACTCCTGAGATGATGGCGCTGATCCATCCATGAGAACATAGGTATCATTCATGGTCTACTCATCTTTAAAAGGTCTCATCCTTCAAGACTGTTTTAATACAGACTAAGTTTCTAATATGCATGTGTGTATGTGTGTGTGTGTTGTTGCTGTTGAAAGAGAAACACATCAAACTTTAGCATGAAATTGACATCATTCTTATTTCTTTATTTTAATTTAATAATATGTTAATGAGATCCACCCATTTTTATACATGGAGATTAAAGTGCATCCCCCTTAGCCACTATGTAGTACTATGACATCTAATTATATTGTACCAATAAAAGTCAAAAAATTAATAAGTTAATGGATATATACAGAAACAAATACATAAATAAACTAATAATCCTTGATCTGGCTTAGACTGACTACCATGGTTCCCTTTCTGCAGATACCAGAGGCTAAACTTGCTTCCTTCTCAAAATCTTAAAGAATTCTTTGTTCTCTTAAATTTCTTTTCTTGTATGGTTTGTGTTACTTCAAAAGATCTCTCTTCAAATTCTATAATTCTTCTGCTTAAGCTACTCAACTGTGTTTTTAGTCTTTAGCTTTGAGATTTCTGTTTGGTTCTTTGACATGATCTTTATCGCTGAGGAATTTCACATTTAGATCATGAGGTTCACTAAAATTATTTCATGAAATTCTTTTTCAGCCAATCCATTCATTTTGTTTTGTTTAGGGTCTGTTGCTAGAGTATTATTGTGTTAATTTGGGGACATCATGTTGCCTTGCTTTTTCATGTTTCTTATGTCTTGATAGTGAGATTTGTATTTCTAGCAATTAAGTTGCCTCTACTGAATTTATAGGTTGGCATTCATAGTTAAAGTCCTTTTTGAATTGGTTTGTGTGTTACTTAAGCGTGTGTTGACATTGGTTCTAAATGTTCAGAGTAGTGAATTCACCTATATAGCTTCTTTATCTCGAATCATTGTTGATGATGCTTCTGAGTATCTCAATCATCTAAGGAAGTGGCTAACTGCTTTGTGGGATTGGACTCCCAACTGTGATGAAGGTGATACAGGGTTGGTTTATCAGAGGCTCTGGATGCAGCACATGTGGCTACTTGTATGAATCATCTGTCAGTTTCTGTGGGTAGTGAGGGGGTAGGACTACTCTGATGGGTCCAAGCGGAAATGTTCAATGCTCCAAATAGCAGGGTCGTGATGGCCATCAGTGTCCCCTATGTTGGTCCTGGGCAGGCTTAGCATGGAAATCCTTGTGATGGGTTGCTTGTCATGTCCAAAGGCCACATAAGGGTCAGTCAGAGCTCATGAGCATAGGTGGGTGCTGATCAGTTTTAAAGGCTATATGGGTATCTTCTCAGGGGCTTGGTAGGCCATGCTGCTAAGTGTGTGCTGCCCAGTTGGTTCCTAGGATCTTGGCAGACACCCGGACTACTTCCCACAGTTATAGGAGAATAGTTGGGAATACCCATTTGTAGGTTGTGCGGTTCCAAGATGGCACTATGCAGGAACATCTTGGATAGGGGAGTCAAAATGTGGGCTAAAACTTTTCTCTGATGTAATGCAGTGGCATGAATTCTCAAGCAATTTTCCAAACCAGGCTCAAGGCCTGTAAATAATGCAGCCTTCTCTAGTAGCAAATTATTTAGTCATTCATGGTATTATTGAGGACTTTGGAAACCTCCTGCTTACCCTTCCCCACCATATGATGTCCTTTTTGGTTAGGGGTGGCTTTTGTCTGAGGAGATTGGATGGTAACTGTTTCAAAATAAGAAATAAAATTGTGGGAGGTAGAATGCCTCTGGTTTTAATCCCCATTACAAATATACATATATATATATGTGTGTGTGTGTGTGTGTGTGTGTGTGTGTGTGTGTGTGTGTATACATATATATATATATATGATATTATATATTTTATTCCCTTTCTAAGACCAGCCTCATTCTCCATACACTGAGGTGTCTGCACACTGCCACTGCATTCCAGCATGAAGTTGCAATAATGGTGACTTAGTTTTGATTCTTTTTTGTGGAGAAAACCAGACAGTTCTAATCAGTCATTTTACTAACATCTGTAAAAGTTTTGATCCCACTTAAAGATATTATAAGAAATAAACAAATATTTTATAAGAAAACAAAAACATTCAATTAAATATACTTTTAAATAAAAAATCTTAGCTTTATATCATTCTTTTAGTAAGTTATTTTTATTTGCTATTTTTTGTCAAATATTTTATTTAATAAAAATATACAATGAAAAATTGTGACAATAAAAAGGTATTAGTGTAGTTTGTAGAGCAATTATTGGTTGAGAGAATTAGGAAACTCTAGACTTATATTAAGTTTAATCCTGTAGCTGGATTTATAATGATTCCACAGTCTTTATGGTACTTGTTGTGGAATTATCAGTTTTAATGCTTCAAAAATATTATATTCTTTGTTTTCGAATGCTTTATTTTGATTTTAGTATATTCTATTATTTTGTGTCTTTTAATAGGATATTTTTCAATAATGCTTCACCTAATTATCATCAATTTCAAAATTATAAAAATATATTTAATAAGCATTGCATATAATGTTTCTATTCCATTAAAGGGTAGTATATATAACACAACAGTTAAAACCTACAGTCACTCAAGAAGGGTATCTTGATTCAGATTTTTTGCCTTCACACAAAATGAATTTGTTGACATGTGTAAGTTAGATAGCCACATTATGACTTAGTTTTCACCTTAATTAAATAGGGATAATAATAGTGTCTTATGAATGGATAGATGATAGATAGATGCACACTATTGAATATGCATATGGCAAAAGCTAGATATTTAGTTACAGTTTCTGATTGCTAATATCATTTCTACTATATGGTTTGGTCTTCACTAATTACAATTACAGATCACATTTATATCAATATACTATTACTGGTGCAGTTAAAGTGCCTAATGAAAACAAAAGCATACCTTTGCTGCCTGTTCATTTACAAATTCAAATTTTATTAAAATAATCTTCTCTAAACATTAATAATAAAAATTAAACTAACATTTTTAAGAGTCAGAGCAAGACATTTCAAGTAAACAAAAGCTTACATATTGTTTTCTGACTATATTCAGGCTTCATTCCTCTAAACTTGTGAGGATTCAACATTTTTTTAAATCTTGATTTATGCCTTAGAGAACAAAGTATAAACCAAGGATAATTCATTGACCTGACAAAAACTACAGCAAAAAGAAAAGAAAGTCAATGGGATTTGGTGATAGTTTATCACTCACGGTGACTGGGTTTATCTCTGGGCCAAAATCAATAATGTTGGGGAAAAAAACAACTTAGATAGAAGAATGCACTGAATGTATTACTAGTTAATATGTCTATCTGCTTTTCTTTTACTTATCTTTTAAATTTAGTGAATTATTCTTAAGGAAACATGGATATGCTAATGTATGAACAATATAATTTATCATTGAGTGACGATGGAAATAAAATTAAGTAAATTTCCCATCATTAACTCACCAATATATATAGTGACACTTGTATTCATAAATTGAAGTTGACAAGATTTTTTAAACTATTGTTTAATCTCAAAATTATAGCTCTATTATACATTGTTCATAAAATCATTGGCCAATTGGACTCTAATAAAATTTTTCATTAACTGTTTTTCTAATGTAATTACTAAAAACAACAAGAATAGAAATTATTATTGCCCATTTAGTTATGAAAACTTCACTAAGAAGATTGGTCTGCTCTTTCCATAAAGATAAACCCTCACATTCTTTTGAACATGTTTAATTCATGCATTATATAAGAAAAGGAGCCTCAACATTACTGACCAGCCTAACTGTACTGAGAGATGATAGATAGATGATCTCTCTTTCTCTCTCTCTCTCTCTCTCTCTCTCTCTCTCTCTCTCTCTGGATGATGGCAAATATGTTGTTATTTTAATTATCCCACCCACAGATTGGAGCTGGTTATTGTACCAAAATAATTTTCACAAGTAACTTAATATTTTTATTTTATATTACTAAAATGGGGATAAAATTATTTTGATGTCTTCATAAATTTCACAATTTTCTCAATATTTTTCATGTATCATATTACTTGATGCATTCAAAACTCTTTTGAAAAGAATACTAAACTGTTTTCTAATTTCCAAGTGAAGATATTCATATTATAGGCTCAAATACCTACCAACCTCTTCTTTTGTGTGTGTGTGTGTGTGTGTGTGTGTGTGTGTGTGTGTGTGTGTGGTGTGTGGTGTGTATATCTATCTATCTATCTATCTATCTATCTATCTATCTATCTATCTATATATATATATATATATCATATGTTAGGTAGGCAGCCAATAAAAATGCTGAATAACCTCTAACATTTGTCAAGCAAGAATGAAAGCAAAAGATACAGGTGTTTGCTCCTATAATATTTTAATCCTTATTATGAACTATAATGGGAGTGATATTTATCCCCGCTTGCAAGTTAACACTAACACCTACAATAGTTGTGCATAAACTAGTCAAATATTTGTGTGTTTGCATGTGTGTGTGTGCATGCTATTGTGATTGAATCCAGAGTGTTCTACTACTAAGCTACAACCTCATCCCTTTCTATTTTTATTTTAAAATAGTGTCTCAATAAGTTACTCATACTGGCCTCAAACTTCCTGTCCTCCTGTATCAGTCTTTTAATTACTGAGATTTTAGGCATGCACCATGGTACCAGGCTACAAACTGGTAGAAGACAGATATTTATGGACCAAAGATGAGGGATGATTGATTATACTGTCCTGTTGAATGGATTTGAATCCATGGGTGAAATGGAGTCACTCTCACACAATCAAAAGTAGAAGATGATTTAATATGAGGAAAATAACACAAACACAAGAAAATTTCACTTTAGTATATAAAATCCATAATATTAAAGAAACACATCCCAGAAATTTTCTTGTTCTCTAGATGATGTTAACAACAGCAATTAAAGGAACAGAATATTGCAATATCAAAAAAGAGGTGGGGGAGCCGGGCGTGGTGGTGCACACTTGTAATCCCAGCATTCGAGAGGCTGAGACTGGAGGATCCGGGTTCGCGGCCAGCCTCAGCTACATAGTGAGGCATTCCTCAGCTACATAGTGAGGCATTCCGCGACTTAGTGAGACTCGGTTTCAAAATAAAGAATAAAAAATAGGGCTGGGGGTATAGCTCGGGGGTAGAATGCCCCTGAGTTCAATCCCCAGTACCGCAAAAAAAAAAAAAGAGGTGGGGACTGAAACTTCAGGAATAGAGTTATTCTGGGTCTTTGTTTCTCCATACAAAATTTAGGACTGATTTTTTTTAGGTCTGTGAAGAATGACATTTGTATTTTGATAGGGATTGCATTGACTCCGTAGACTATTTTTGGTAGAATGACTTCTACTCTTGAGTTTCACGTTGGAAGGAAAGAACCAGAAGAACCATGTCGAAACTTATTCCTGAACTTGTGAAAAAAAGCTTTATCTGTACAGACAAAGGGAGAAAAATGGTAGCTATGGAGAATGTACCACACACGTCTCCAGCTATAAAGAAAATAGTTTATCAATGACTTCAATTCCAAAAACCTGAAATTTATGTCCATTTTTCCCCTGAAACCATATTTCCAAATCTCAGTTCTTTTGTAGCATCACATTGGAGAATAAGATTTTAACAGATGAATTTTGGTATGACACAAACATACAGTCAATAATATTCTGCCTTTGGCCCCCCACATCCATGTCCTTCTTACATCCATAATATATTCATTCTTTTGTTTTATTTTGTTCTTTTTCTTTTTTAATTTTATTTTTCCATTGGTGCATTGTAATCATACATCTTTGTTAGGTACAACCTGGTAGAAGCATACATGCACACATTTCTCATTTAATCCTTCCACAATTCTCACCCAACTCCCTAGCCCTCCTTCTTCTCAGGTTCAGTTTAGTGATTGATTTTGATATGTTTGTGAAAGTACATCGTGTGCATTAAGGTGTTTCAGTTCCCCTCATCATCTTCAGTTAAGTCACCTTCTTTGCTCATCTAAGATTTCTCGAACTTCTTCATCTACAGTACTTCTTATGTCCCACTTTCTCCCTAGCTTCCACATATTAGGGAGAACATACATTTTTTTTACTTTTTGTGACTGACTAATCTTAGCATAATGTTTTCCAGTTCCATCCATTTCCCTGCAAATGACATGATTTTGTTCTTCTTTATGGCTGAGTAAAATTTCATTGTGTTTATATGCCATAGTTTTTTAATACATTCATCTGTTGATGGACATCTTGGCTGCTTTCATAGTTTGGCAATTGTGAATTATACAGCTATAAATATAGATACACATGCATCGGTCTGATAGTTTGATTTCCATTCTTTTTGGTAGATACCCAGAAGTGGTATTGCTGGATCATATGGTAGGTTCATTCCCATTTGTCTGAAGATCCTTCATACTGTTTAAGAATCAATTCAAAATGGATCAAAGACCTGGAATTCAGGCCAGAGACCTTGCAGCTACTTGAAGAGAGCATAGGCCCAACACTTCAACACATAGGCACAGGCAAAAACTTTCTCAACAAGACCACAAAAGCACAATCAAAGAAATAGAAACAGCAATAAAGAGTTTACCATCAAACAAAAGCCCAGGACCAGATGGTTTTCCAAATGAATTTTATAAAACATTTTTAGAAGAGCTAATCCCAATACTCCTCAAGCTATTCCGTGAAATAGAAAGTAACGGGACCCTTCCAAACACATTCTATGAAGCCAACATCACACTAATACCAAAACCAAATAAAGACAGCTCAAGAAAAGAAAACTATAGGCCTATATCACTGATGAATTTAGATGCAAAACTGCTAAAC
>PVLC010013788.1:0-40754 GCA_004027655.1 Graphiurus murinus
TTTTTGCGGTACTGGGGATTGAACTCAGGGGCATTCTACCTCCGAGCTATACCCCCAGCCCTATTTTTTATTCTTTATTTTGAAACCGAGTCTCACTAAGTTGCGGAATGCCTCACTAGGTAGCTGAGGCTGGCCGCGAACCCGGATCCTCCGGTCTCAGCCTCCCGAATGCTGGGATTACAAGCGTGAGCCACCACGCCCGGCTTCCAGCATTCTTCTGAGCCCATCCCAACCTCAGGAATATGTGATGTTTATAATGTTATATAACACCAAATGTTTCATATCTGTGTATATCTTCCTGGGTGCCCCTCATTAATTTCTGGGCTAAGGGAACTTGTGGTGCTAAGGTGGCCACCCTCTAGCCTCAGCTGGGGTCTGTGCCTCTGCAGAGTAGTGAGAAGACCTACAGGTGGCTTATGTGGTTCAGACTGGATGGTGCCATGAAAACCACAAAGTAGCCCTTACCTACTCTTCCTCAGCCCCCTCAGAACCTTCTTGCTTTGAGTGGCATCTTTTGTAAAATTTCTTTCATGATTGGCCCTAATTATCTGCTTTCTAATTACTTTGTCAGCAATGGCGATGTTGAGAAGGAAAGGCTTTGCATGCCAGGGGAGGGCACCTGTAATGGCAGCCAACCCCTAGAGTGGCTCAGAACTGGTATGAAAGAAGGGCAATGTTGTGCCTAATGATGCCAGGCATTGCCCAGGGCTGGGGAGCAGGGGCCAGGCGTGGAGAAAGGAGAGGTGGGCCAGAAGGGTTAGCCAAGGGTACATGGTGGGAAAAGATGCTGTGGGCAGAGCTGATACCTCAGAAGGTGGCTCTGGTTTCAGGGTTTGCCTCTCCTATTTGAATAGAGGCTTATGGCATGCTTTAATCTCATTAGATTCTCAGAACAGCTCACTGAGATGGGCAGGGCAGACGCAATGATTCCCATGTGAAAGATGAGGAACCGGAGGCTCAAAATTATTTCATGACTTCATCAAGGGCACATGGGGGATTTCTGGTCAAGTTTGGCCTCAAGTCTCAATCTTTAAGACTGTGTTTTTCCTACCCGTTAAAAACTCCACATTGAGGATAATGATGGAGCCACCACTTAGCAACTTAGCGAGACCCTGTGGACTGGGCATTGTGCTAAGTACTTTGGAGGCATAATTTCATTCAATCTTCCCTCTAGCCCTTGATAAAGGCAGCAATACCTGTCTTCATCAGCTATCATTTGCCTGCTGTAATACCAGGGCTTGTGCACCATTTCTAGTGTCACGGTGATTCTGCACATTGGTCATGCAGGATAGAATGAGAGGGAGGAGTGGCTGTGCCTCATTATAAACAGATATCAGAGTCTTGCCAGTGGATTGCTTTGCACAAAAGCTGAGTGGGTGTTTTATTCATTGTAAAGCAAATGTCTATCTTGGGTGGGGGCCTCAGCTCCTACACTGAGCTGTTGACCCTTGACTCTGGCATTGACTCACGGAAGGACTTGAATCCAGCATTCTCATGATAGAGAATAAATGAGGAGGACAAGAAAAGCAGTTCCCCACAGAGTGGCCTCACTTTCATTGATTTCTTCTCTGAGGTTGAATTCCTAGTGTTCCTGCTAAAGGAACAGATTAGCAGAGAGACCAAAATGGCTACTGTTTAATTTCTTAGAAGCCCAAGGCTCTAAAGAGAAGTTATCTATTATGACCCACCATCCTCCCTCCTAGGACCTCCTCAGGCCTCCTCAGGTGTGCGCTGGTCTGTGAAGACACAGCTATCTGTCCCTGGTTCCCTGCCTTCAGAGCTGCACTAGTGTTACTCGCCTTCTTCCTGAGATGGATCTGATTAGGACCCTCATCCATGAGAACCCTTACTGGGTCCCCAGATCCTATAGGATCAAGGCCATATTCCCAGGCCATTTATCTAATCTTGTCCATTATCATGAGCACTGAGAAATCTTTTGTTTGTGCTATACTATTTAATTTTCCTGAAAAAGGTCAAGATGTTTTCATCCCTTGACATCTGCTCATGTTGAAATGTCACGAGTGTTCATTCATTTATTCAACAAATCATTACTATGGGCCTGATTTGTGTGCTGGATCCTCAGAGTACCCAGATACTGAACCCCTATTCTTGCCCATATTCTGATCCTCCTTGTTTTCAGAAATGCCCTCCTTATCCCTACAGCAAAGAAAATCATTATTTTTTTTTACAATCTAATTTATCCTCCAAGTGCTCCTAGAAGCCTTCCATAATCCCTGATGATACTATCTTGTTTTATGTACCTATTTTTTCTGCTTAGTTAATTATTGACTTATTCCTCACTCCATCTAAACCAAAATTTCCCTTAGAAGAAGGATCAGTGTTAGCCAGCCAGGCATTGTGGCACATTCCTCTAATACCAGTACTTGGGAGGCTGAGACAGGAAGATCACAGGTTGGAGCCTCAGTAATTTAGTGAGACCCGATTTCAAAATAAAAAGTAAAATAGGGCTGGGGGTGTAGCTCCAAGGTAGAATGTCCCTCAGTTCAATCTCTAGTCAAACACACACACACACACACACACACACACACACACACACACACATACACACACACACACACCAAGAAAATAAAAAAAGAACCAATGTCTCAGACAATTCTTTATCACAACATTGTTTTGTATCTATCAGGTGCTCAAACAGTGCACATTAAAAGGAAATGAAAATCCAAACATGTTAACACCTCTCTACTATAGATAATGTTTAATGAAATCAGTACTTTCTTCCCACCTTACATCTAAGGACCATTATTATGATTTTGATCAAGTATGTTTAATAGGCCGTGGCTTAAATTTGAGCCATCTGTCTTTCAATTTAGGCAAGACTGACCCAGAGGGACTCAAGCAAACAGTGACGAGCAAAAAACCCAAATAACTTGCATGCAAGGTGATCCACTGGCAAGGCTACAAGTGAATATTGCTCATCTGTGTCTATAATGTCCTCTTCTTGCTTCATGTAAAATTGCTACTACAGTAGAAGTAGCAAGAGGTTCCTGGTTTTACTGTAGGCAAATTATAGCTGGTAGATTGAATTGTTGCCTTTTAAAAATGTTTCTTCTTTATTGTGAGTATTAATGTATGAAAATGCTGATGCAAGTCAACAAATTTTAGACCTAGTTTTATTGGTGGTTGTGGAATGGCATAGGGAGTAAGATTCACTAAGTACTTGCCCAGATGTGAGGAATGGCCTGTTTTTCTCAGTCAACCCATCCTCTCCCCATCTCTACTATATCCTTAGGAGAAATCCACAAGCCTTTCACCATCCCCTTTCTGCCTCTTGGGATCCATCCTGTTTTTCCATAATCTTCCTCCAGGACCACTAGATGCCCCAGTGTCTGGTGTTAGACCTCTCCCTCAGCCCTGGCAGCAGGAGGAGGTGGCCCTGTGCACAAGGGTCTTACCTCAGGAGCGATATAATCAGGAGTCCCACAGAATGTGGTAGTTGTCACACCATTCAGAATCCCTTCTTTGCACATCCCAAAGTCAGCCAGCTTGCAGTGACCTTCTGCATCTAGAAGGATGTTGTCCAGTTTCAAATCCCTGCAAGACAGGTCAAGACCTCATGGTTAACATCTCATTCACCCCATGGGGTCTTCTTGAGTTGGAGAGATGTCCACATCCTAGGGAAATTTCCAAAAAAGAAAGTCCTGGGGGAGGCATGACCTGTGTCAAACCAGCCATAGTTCAGGGACTCATTTCCATGTTGGTTAATCCCTGAACAGTGCCACCATTCTCCTTAGTATGAGAAAGTAACTTCTGCAACCCCAGGAATACATCAAGATTACTGCGGTTTAACAGATTAAAGTCAGTACCTATTTATCGAAGTCCTATCACACACTGAAATTCCTATTATGTAGACCCTTCTGTGAGATAAAGAAGCAGCTTATCCTCCATCCTTCATGAGTTGACTGGCTGCAGGGATCAGGCTGACACACACTAACACCAATGAATCAGATAAAGCCACCTAAGGATCAGGTGCCACTTTTACAGGGTGCCAATGATTTGAGCTGCTGGGTGTCAGAGGGGTAGACCACGGACAACTGATGCAGGCAGTGAGGGCTTCCAGGAAACAGTGGCTCCCAATCTTGGAGAGAGGCTAACGTTTGGATAGACCACCTTGGAGAGAAGGTGGGGTGGAGGGGAGGCAGATGCTAAAGGTGGTGAAGAGAACATGGGATTAAGTCCATGGATGGCGAACAAGACAGGTGTGCTAGAGCCAACCTCAAAGAGCCTCCCATACCAAAGAGAGGGGTTTGAAATCCCTGCTCACAGCAATAGGATGTGCCAGAAGAAGCACCATGTGTGTGCAGGACCTGTCTTGCTGGGGTGGCAGGCTGACTCGAGGAAGGGCCTGGGGCCAGAAGGAAGGCATGTTGATTGCAGTAACCTGGATCTACAGGGCCTGGATGGTTCTGAGCAGGAGGTGAGGGCTATGGGGGCATGTTGGCTTCAGCCAGTGTGGGTTCCTTAGGTCCCATTTTACACTTCCAGGTTCTCTGTAAGAACTTATGTAAAACATGGGATTCTAAGTAAGAATTCCCCTACCATCCAAACCTGGAAACTCTGGGCTTAGTCCTGTAAAAGAATCTAGACTGTCCAGATAGAAGATCCCATTCTGGGTCTTTCTCAGCAGCCATTCTGGGCTGGGAATCTTGCAAAGAAGGCCCATTTCCCTGCATGCAGAGATCAGGAAGGGTCATGCTCATGAGCTCCTGGTGACTGGACTTGAGCATTGCCAGTGCCAGGGCCCCAGCCTGAGTGCAGAGATGGGGCAGGAAGTCCGTTAGGACCTGCCTGCCTTGCATCCGTGACCCCATTTTGGCTTCCAGCTGGGACTCTTAGAAAGAAGAAAGCACATAAAATGTGCTGCTCTAAGCAAATGCTTGTGAACTAGAGAAAGAATAGTGAGCCCAACCAAGCCCAGCCACTGGGGCCAGGCTCCCTGACCCCTGCCTTGGCACTGTGTGTAGCCAAAGCTCAGTTTTGGCTGGCTATGGAAAGCAGGGATGAATGCTGGGCTGGGATCCAGATGGCCTGGAGTTTTGTCACTAGCTGTGGCATGGCCCTGGAGGTCACCTTGCTGGACTATCCCCCTACTTGTCAAATGAGGATGATACACATTGCGTGTGGGCTTTTCTGAAAGAGTGCTGGGATATAGTATGTGAAAGTTGAAAGTTTTGTTATCGTTCCATGCACTTCCTTCATGAGGACTCTGAGTTCCAGGGAGCCGGATGTGCTGCCTGCCCACCTGCAAATGTTCCATCACTGGCAGGCTAACCCTTTGGGCCTGGCTGAGTCGCATGCCTCTTTGTGTTCTAGAATCCTAAATTGTCTTTCCAAGGTCCACACAGCATGCAAAATGATCAAGTGGCAACAGTAATGGTAGAAGTAACACAAAGAATGCTTCTTTCTGTGTGGAAAGCCCTTGTAACTCATATTCACCTCTGAGTAGCGCAGTGAGTTAGAAGAGCATGCTCTGCTATTACATTATCCTTGCAGAAATAAGTAACTGGAGGTGGGAAGAAGGTAAGTGGTTTCTTGAAGGTGACCAAGGATCTTCTGCCCTGAGAGCTGGCATCTGACCCCCGGGCTGCACTCCTCTGTCTTCTCGCCTCGTCTCAGTGGGGGTTGACTTCCTCTAGTCCCAGCCACCACCCCTGAAATGCCCCAAGTGCCTGCCCTCAAAACACTCTCTTCAAAAGTCTTCACTGTAACATAGGAAAGACCTGATTTGTGTTTGCCAAAGAAGATTTCTGAACCTGGCGCTGGTCCTGGCTTAGGTTGCCAGATGTAGACGTCCTGGCCCACCAGGCACAGCCCTTCCCTCTACTCAGGCTCCTCCTCTGCAGGGAGGGCCAAGGCAGGGTGGACATCTCATTTCTCCCCACCTCCTGCTCTTCTCTGCCTGCCCCAGCGCTGGCCCCAGATGCACACCCCTTTGCTTCCTGCCCTCAAGTCTCCCTGGGGAAGAAGCCACCCAGCTGATGGCCCAGTGTGACCACTGTGAGCACGTTCTGCTGTGCCATGCCCCATGAAAGCCCTAGCCCCAAACACTTCTTCCCACTCTCCTGCCACTGATGCCTCAAGCCCCGCCTCCTGTCACTTCCTCAGTTCCCCTCTGCTATCTGGATTTCCTAAACACTCCAAACTTCCTATGCAAAACCAACAGCCATAGTTTTGCAATCCATTCATCTGTGGATGGACATCTTGGCTGCTTCCATAGTTTGGCTATTGTGAATTGAGCTGCTATAAACATAGATACACATGCATCGGTCTGATAGTTTGGTTTCCATTCTTTTGGGTATATACCCAGCAGTGGTATTGCTGGGTCATATGGTAGGTTCCTTCCCATTTGTCTGAGGATCCTCCATATTGTTTTCCACAGTGGTTGCACAAGTTTGCACTCCCACAAACAATGTATTAGGGTTCCCACTTCTCCACACCCTCGCCAGCAGGTGTTGTTGTTTGTGTTTTTTATGATTGCCATTCTGACTGGAGTTAGGTGAAATCTCAGGGTAGTTTTGATTTGCATCTCTCTGATTGCCAATGATGTGGAACATTTCCTCATACATTTATTGGCCATTTGTATTTCTTCTTTTGTGAAATGTCTATTTAGATCGTTTGCCCATTTTTTGATTGGGTTATTTGCTTTCTTAGTTGCGATTTTCTTGAGTTCTTTGTATATCCTCGATATTAGACCTCTATCTGAAGTGTAACTGGCAAAAATTTTCTCCCACTCTGTAGGCTCTCTGTTGAGGTTCTTGATAGTTTCCTTTGCTGTGCAGAAACTCTTCAGTTTAATGCAATCCCATGTATTGATCTTCCTTTGAGCTGCTTGTGCTTTTGGGGTCTTGTTGAGAAAGTTTTTACCTGTGCCTATGTGTTCAAGTGTTGCAAAACTATGGGATATGTACACAATGGAATTTTACTCAGCCATAAAGAAGAACAAAATCATGTTCTTTGCAGGGAAATGGATGCAACTGGAAAACATTATGTTAAGTGAGATTAGCCAGTCACAAAGAATAAAGAAGCATATGTTCTCCCTAATATGTGGATGCTAGGGAGAAGATGGGGCATAGGAGGGTCTTCAGATGAAAAGGAGAGATCCTCGATAAGCAAAGAAGTTGATTTAATTGTAGTGTATGCATGGGGCAGAGGGACACCCTAAGGCACATGATGTACTTACACAATCATATCAAGGTCACTCACTGAACTGAACCTGAGGGGGAGGGAACGGGGTGGGAATTGGGGAAGGGGTCAAATGAGAATTGCGTGCAAATATGTTGTTAACAACTTATACTTAACAAAGATGTATGCTATATTGCACGAATTACTACAATTAAAAAAAATTACCTTTAAAAAAACAAAACAAAGCAAACAAACAAACAAACAAACAAAAACCAACAGCCAGGGAAGAGTCAGTGACTTGAATTCTTTCTCTTTGTGACAGAAAAAATTAGCATGGCTAAAAGACCTCTGGGTGTCAGAAAAGCTGTTATCTGGATTTTGTTTCTCTGGGGTTCTTCAGTCTTATTTTACTTATTTATTTATTTTTGTGGTATTGGGGATTAAACCCAGGGACATTCTACCTCTGAGCTATACCTCCAACCCTATCTTTTAAAAATTTGAAACAGGGCCTCACTAAGTTGCTGAGGGCCTTGTTAAGTTGCTGAGGCTGGCCTCAAAACTGCAATCTGCCTAAGCCTCCAAATACTGCTGTAATAGGCATGCACCACTACACCTAGCATCTTCAGTCTTATTAAAAAGGAAATGCTCATTTCTCTGGCCCCAAGTTAGTCTCTTTCCAGGATCACGAAGGGGACCAGGCTGGAAGGAGGTGGGGCCACAGCTACCTGTCTGCTAATCCCTGTAATCCTCCCTTCTACATCTATTCTCTTAGATGGTCCTCTCTTTCCTTATAGACAATTGTTTTTTGTTCATTCCTTGTACATCCTCTCAGGTCATACTTTATACATAAATCAAATGTGAATATACATTCATTTCTCCACTTTTAACAAAAGAGACACTTACTACATGTACTCTTTGGGACCTTATCTTTTCCCCTTGATATATATTTGAGATCTTTCTATGCATATACAAAGCCTCCTAATTCTTTTTTTATGGTTGAATAATAATGCTTCACCATTTTCACCGGGGGACATTTAGGATGCTTCTAATAATATGTTATTACAGTACTGCTGTGAATAATCTTGTCCATACAACAGTTTGCATGTGTGTCAAGGAATTGTACACAATTCCTAGAAGTTTATGAATTAGATACTACAACAATGTATATTTTGATAGATGTTACCAAACAGCCCTCTTTAGGGACTGAAAAACTTATACTTCCATCAGCAATATGGCATGTTGACTAAGTTTTGGTAGTGGGTTAGGAGAAAACAGTATCTCACTATATCCTTAAGTTTCTCTGTAAGTTTGAGCATTTTTTTATATATTTAAAAGGGAACTGTATATTTTTTCCAGTAAATTTTCTATCTAAGGGAAGGTGAGGGGGAAGACTGATGTTCAGTATTAGAAATATTAACATTGACTATGAGTTCATATGTGAAAAAAAAATTCTATCTGTTGCTAATTTTTCTTTTGGGGTATTTGTTTTTATTTATTATTAGAAGCTCTTTCTATATTAAGAAACAAGCTTTGTATGGAATAAGAATTGCAAATGCTTTTTCCAATTTACTATTTGACTTTTTATATGGCTTATGGTGGTTTTGCTGATGTTATTTATTTTTATGTAATAGAATTAACGTTTCATTTTATGGTTTTTGGATGTCATGTCTTAATTTGAAAGGTTTTACTCATTTCAAAGTTATAAAAAAACTTTCTCCCAAAGTTATTCCTAGTGCTTTTACTTTCATTTTATAAGTCTTTGATACATTTGGAATTTGTTCTGATAAAAGGTATGATATACATCCAATTTACTTACTTCCAGATATCTGGAAACAATCCCAGATATTGAATAGTTCTTTTTCTCAATGACTAAAATACCACTTTTATCAAATATTTATATTAAATCTTCATATGCACTTAGACTTTTTTGCTGTATCTATTATTCTATAACATTGTCTGTGCCACACTCTTTTTTTGGGGGGAGAGTACTGGGGATTGAACAACAGGGGTATTTTATCTCGAGATGCACCCCAGCCCTTTTTATTTTTGAAACAAGGTCTCGATAAGTTGCTGAGGCTAGCCTTGAACCTGCAATCTTTCTGTCTCAGCCTCCCAAGTACTGGGAAAACAAGTGGGTGCCACTCTATCCAACTTTCACCATACTCTTTAATTACTGCAGGTTTATGTCTTAAAACCCAGTAGGACCAGTCAATCTCTTGGCTATTCTTGTTTATTTTTCCATACAAACTTTAAAATTGTCTGTCTAGTTAAAAAGAAATCCTGGTGCTGTTTTTATGGGGAACATGTCTAAAGTTATAAATTAACTTAGCGAGAATCAATACTTTCACAATGTTAAGTCTCCCTACCCAATAACATTGTTGTCTTTTCATTTGTTCAAGTTTTATCTATGTCCTTTAGGAGCATTTTACGATTCTCTCATATAGATCTTATCTATTTCTTGCTACATTTTATGGAAGATTATTGGTTGTCCCAATATTCATTCTTACTTCCTTCCTTAGTAAGAGAATGTTGATTTTTTTTTCTTTCTTTTTGAGCCATGCAGCTATAAACTGAAGTTAAAAGCTTTCCTTGGAACTGGCTGTAGTTATGTGACTAAATCCCCCCAATCAGATGCATGGAAGTCTCCTTAAAAGGAAAGGTCTTCCTCTTCTTGCTCTTTAGCTTTTCCTGTGTCCTAAATGGGCTATAATGCTTGGTCTTAACAACTACCTTCAGCCAGAAAGACAAGGACAAAGTCCTAGGAATGGTCAAATGACTTTCACATGAAAGAGAGGCTTGTGTCTTATTTAAAGCACTGTTGTTTGGGGTTTATGTGTTAATTCTATCTGAATGCACTACTAAATAATCCAAGCTATTATTTTATATTTTTAAATCCTTATTATAAATAGGGTCATTCCTTCCATTATATCTTCCATCTGGTTGTATACTTATATGCTAACCACTGATTACTATTTATCTTTCTTTCTTTTTTTTTTTGCCCTGCCACTATACAGAATTCTCTTTATTTGTGTAAAGGGATTTTCCAGTGGTTCCTATGGAATTTTCAGTTGTCTGCAAGTAATAATCCTTTCATCTCTTCCTTTTCAGTATTCATATTTCTAACTCATTTCTCTTTTCTGATTGTATTGGCTAGCATCTCAAGAAGAATGTTAAACAATAAAGGTGACAGTGAGCATCTCTGGTAGTCCCTGATTTCAAGAGGGTCACTTCCAGTATTTCTCCCTCAGTTAGAATGCCTTAATCACTAGGCACCTGGATTGACACTTACCTTAATGTATTCTCCACTAGACTAAAGACTTGTGAGAACTTCCATGTAACCACACTTCCTCCCCTAGCTGCTAGAAGGCCACATGGACTGTGGGTTGTGGAAAGAGGCTAAGAATAGGCTCTTCAGTTCCCCTCTAGCACAGGGCTTCTCAATGTAGGCACATTGGGGCCAGACTGACATTTAGGACTAGATAACTCTTTGCTGTGTGTATTTGGGGTGGGGAGTTGTCCTGCAAATTCCTGGATGTTTAGTAGCATCCTTGGTCTCTATGTACCAGATGTTATTAGTACTTTCCATCCAGTTGTGACAGCTAAAAGTGTCTCTAGACATTGCCAAATATCCCTTCCAGGGCCTCTGATTGACAATGACCATTCTAATCTAAGTCTTAAACAGTCATCAAGGCTTCAAGATGCCTTGGTACAGATCATTAACCCAAATAGGGATTGGGGAGATATGCTCTGGCTACAATGACCTGGAGTGTCCTCTGCCACTTTATCCCTAGGAGACAGGATCCTGACCACCCCAATCTTGCTAACTTTCAGCATCATCAACCAACTTTTTTTTTTTTCTCCTTGAAACAGGGTCTTGTCTCAGCTTCACAAATACTTGGATTACAGGTGTGTGCCACCATACCTGGCAACAACCAACCTTTTATGATGCATAAGAAAACTGAGGCTCATAAAATATAATTTGCTAGGAACCATATGGTCGGAAAGAAGCAGCACTGGGCTGCCCCACGTGACTGAGACTTCCTTTTAGATAAAATGTAAGAGGCATGAGTTGGAAATCTCTATGTCATGTTTGGATCAAAATTCCTTTGAGCTGAGAAAAGAAGACTTTGTGGCAAGAAAGGAGCCACAGGGGCTGAGAGATCACAGCCACTGAAAGATTGATTTAGAGATTTAGAGGCAAGATGGTATAACTAAGGCTCCCTAGAGGGCAAGAGTACAGACCCCCTTCCAGAAAACCAAAAGACAAATTGAGAAAGGAAATCCCCTCAACAATATACTTAAAAATCCTATAAAACCATCTGAGGAGGGGAAAAAAAATCTAGCCTTTAGTTTCAGAGGAAAAAGAAAAAAGCTTAACTTCTAAACTTTAACTGTACTTGCTACTTTATTGGGGTGGGAAAGGAAAAGAGGCCTGTGAGGGAAAAAAAAAAAAAAGTCTCTAAAATGAGTTTTCTGTGAGATGGGGAAACAAGGGCGAAGGAGAATTCATATGTGAAGAAAATATCATGGTCGTGTATTGGAGATGGAATAGGATCCATGGTAAGTCAAATTGTACTTTGTGTGGTGGGACTGAGCCAGGGCCTTATGTGTGCTGAGTACATGCTCTACCACTGAGTTATATTCCCAGCAGTATCCTTTTAATATGACAAGAAACTAACTATTGAGATCTCTAGCAATGTGTCTACAATGATTTGAAATATATATTTTGACTTCTAAAACTTGCCCCCAAGGTGTGGCTGTATGTACATCTAATCTGCATGGTTTCATAGTTTATACTTAAGAAATTGTAGGTTCCTACCTGTTGTAATCTGAGTACGTCCCCCAAACTCTCTCTTCCGGATGTTCAGGTAGGAAATGAGGCTGCCCTTATCCCAGGTGGATAATGATGGACTGGTCCAAATATGTCTTTGAGATTCTGATTCCTTATTCATTAAATGGGGATTATATTGTCAGGACTGAATGATGTAAATTATGTGAAAGCTCTAACACAGTACCTGATACATTTAGTTACCCCAGAAATTCTGCTTTCTCCAGGGTCTCTAACAATCATTTCTTTAAGATGTACCCTAGCTGGGTACAGTGGCATATGACTGTAATCCCAGTACTTGGGAGGCTGAGACAGGAGGACCACAGGTTCAAGACCAGGCTTAGCAATTTAGCAAGACCCTAAGCAACTTAGCGAGACCCTTTTTCAAAAGAAAAAAGAGAAAGGGCTGTGGGTATAGCTCAGAGGTAAAATGCACCTAAGTTCAATCCCCAGTACGGAAAAAAAAAAAAGAATCTCCTGTCAGGAAGTCACTACAATAACAATTCTTTATTTTTCAAAAATATTTGTCACTTCTATTTTATATGAATCACCAAGATAGACAAGAGAGAGAGATGCACACAGTAAGACTTTCAGCCTAGCTTAGTGAGAAAATCATGGGACATCCCACCCTGCAATGGGAAAGACATCACACATGAGAACACAAAGTTCCCCAGGGGAGAAAACAAAGGTAGGGGTGGGGGTAGGGGGTGAGAGTGGAGCTGCACAGGTGTTAATAACCAGGATGGATGTGACAGCTTCCAGATACTTAACAACCTTCTCAGGCCTGGGATCTCTGTCCCAGGATCAACTGCCTTGTGTTATCACATGGGGATGTCAGGGTAGGGGGGGCAGTGACTAAATACAGGTTAGTGAGGTGAGCCAGGACCTGTTTGGTGGAGTCTGTTTTCCTCACACTGAATCTCAGCCTTCACATCTAAATATATCCTTTCCCATTTGGAAAACCATATTTTCCCAATTTGATGGTAGGTGCCCAAAAAATAAGAGCCGGAAAACTTTCCTTCTGTAAACCACATAGCACTCAGCATAGGATCAGCACACAAGCATATCAGAAAGAAACCGAAAAAAAATTTTTTTTTTTTTTGCTTGACTCAAAAATTCATCATGTAAGAAGAGATCCTTAGGTTTTCTTCACCCAGGACCCACATTTTAATGTCTCCGCCCCCTGGCATGTTAGTTCCACAAAGCTCAGGCTTGATGGCCAGGTAAATGACAGCAAATTCCTTCAGATACTTGAAGATAAGAGATCAGAAAAATTACTTCGTGGATGCCAAATATTTGGATCATCAGAGAGCAAGCCCTCTAGGGAGGTTGTGAAGAAACTGCTTATTATTATTATTTTTTTAACAAATAGTGGAGACTTGTGAATGACTATGGTTAATCTGATTGAGAATAGAAATACTTCTGGCAGATGTTACCAAACACCTTCATATTTAACAACACATTCAAGAGAAAGATGACTCTCTCCCCTCAGTATCATCAGACTCAGCGTAGAGGCAAATGCTGGTAACTGGCTGACATCCTCCCAGCAGTCTCTGTGGCAGGGACCTCTCTTCTCCCCCCCACCCCTCTTTTTCTTTCAACTGAATCTCTCAAGGGCCACCTTGGGCCAATCTGCAGGGCAAGTCTTCTCTAAGTCTCCTCATAGGGAAAATCAATTGTTTAGGAACAAAATAACAACTACCTTTATAAAATTGATCTATTATCTCATTTAATCCAATTAACACTCCGTGATTCTGGTGGAACTATCATCATCATCACCACCATCATCATCATTTGTTGTCTGGCTGGCCTTGAACTCCTGGGCTCAAGTGATCCTCCTGCCTTAGCCTTCTAAGTAGGTGGGGCTGTAGGCATGTGCCACTGTGCCCAGCTAGTAGAACTGTTATTATCCCCATTTTCCAGATGAGGAAAAAGGCTCTGATGGACTATTTAACTAGTCCAGGACAAATAGGTGGTGAAAGGTGACAGTTAGTTCTACCTGACACCACTCCCATGCTCTTAACAACTTTGTTCTGCTGCCTGAGGAGATAAAAATGTGTTGTGTCCACACTCTGTCCTTCTGTGGGACAGAGAGCATAGTTGCTGGGGCTGGGACGCTGGTTGTGCTGACTCATGGTAACATGCTTATAAGAATATAACTGATAAGCCAAACAAACAAAACCTTTCTCTCGCTCTCGTGCTCTCTCTCTCTCTCTCTCTCTCTCTCTCTCTCTCTCTCTCGTACTGGGGATGGAACCCAGGGGCATTCTACCTTTGAGCCACACCTCAGCCTTTTTTTGAAACAGGGTCTCTCTAAGTTGCTGAGGATCTCCCTAAGTTACTGAGGCTGATCTCAAATCTGCGATCTTCCTGTCTCAGCCTCTCAAATACTGGTATTATAGGTGTGTGCCACCATACCCAGCTCAGGCAAGGCTATTTTTACCGAACAGATTGCTCCTTATCTGGAGAGAGTAGACTCTTAGCCATGATACCAATAGCTGGGAACCTGAGGTGTCAGACAACATCCCAGTTTACAGCCAAAATAAAAGAGCCTGGGGCTGCACCTTGGCATTAAGATTTTGAATCACTGCAGAATAACTTATATGCTTACATGATTATCCAGTTTATTTTCAATCCATGATAAGGAAATCAAATTATTATCCTTAATATTCCTTGATAATGTCCTGATCCCCTCTGATGGGAAATGGGCATTGACTTATGTCCCCAGCATGTGGATGGGCTCCCAGGACCATTATGACATCCACACCCAATCCCCCATCCATCCCCAAGCTATCAATCAGGTCATGGGTCAAAAGCTATTTGGGCCAGGCATAGTGGCACACACCTGTAATCCCAGTACTTGGGAAACTGAGACAGGAGGATCACAGGTTTGAAGCCAGCCAGCCAGTCAGCCAGCTTTAGCAATTTAGCAAGGCACTCAGCAACTTAACTAGACTCTGTTTAAAAATAAAAAATGAAAAGGACTAGGGGTGTAGCTCAGAGGTAGAATGGCTCTGGGTTCAATCCCTAGTGCCAAAATAAATAAATAAATAAATAGATAGATAAATAAATAAATAAATAAATAAATAATCTACTTGGGGCTCAGCATATAGACTTGAGCCAAGGACAGGTGACCACAAGCAAGTTGCTGTACTGAGCATTACTATCCTCAAATGTGAGATAAGACTGGATAAGTTAATTACCAAGGACCCCTCCAGTCTGCAATTCTGGGAAGTACAGGCAGCTAGAGCTCATGAACTTGGAATCGTGGCTCTTGCACACCAAATGTTTCCCTTTCCACTTTGGAGGTAGGCACTTTTAAACCAAATGTAAAGCAGATGATGCTCCCCTGCTTGCATTCTTCAGTGGTACCCAGGAACCTGTTTTCTAGCATGGAAGTAAGGGAGCCTTTGTGTTCTCTAGCTTCATCCCTCACCAGGTCTCCTCACAGTCCAAACCGGAGGCCAGTGGGTCTCGGCTGGTTCCCATCTCCTATCTTGAGGTCCTAGCACTGGCCCCACCCTGTGTCTGCCTTGTACAATGGACTTCTCCATGAGGAAAGGGCCCCTGAACTGCCTCAATGTAGTCTAGCATCTCAACACTGGTCTGTAGAAAGAATTCTCGGATCATGGTCCCAGGCAGCTAAACATTTCCAGATAATGTATGATATTATTAAAAACTATTAAATGAAGTTGGAAATTATCAGAGGTAGCTGAATCTGATGTTCTCGTACCCCCCAATCCATTCTCCCATCATAGTCAGGAGGAGCCCCAGGCAAGTGCGGCTCTTCTGAGAGCCCCCAGCAGCTTCCCTGCAGGCAGGTGGAATATGAGCTCCTTACATGGCCCAGGGGCTGGCCCCTCTCCGCCTGCTTGGTGCCACTTTCCTGCTCAGGCTCACCAAACTCTCTCCTGCCTTTAGCTCTATTCCATAGCACCAGTCCCTCTCCCTGGAGAACAGAGCCCTTGTCAGTTGGGTCTCTGCCTGGACCTCTCTACTCAAAGACAACTCTTTCGGCCACTCTCTTTAAAGCAGTCTGCCCTACCCCAACCCAATCTTTAATCTCAGCCACAGCACTGTGGTCACTTCCTTCACAGCACTGATCACAATTTGTAATTACTTGTGTATTTCCTGGTGTATTATGGGTTTCCCTCACATGAACTCCATGAGAACAGGGACTGTGTCTGGGTGTTTACAGCTTGGTCCCCAGAGCCCTGAAAAGAGCCTGGTACTCAGTGTTCATTGAACATTGCAATGAAATAATGGGCAGAGCCTATATTAAGTTTATTTTAGTGATAGTCTGCTTAATAGCATGGTTATAACAACTAATGCATCCTGGGCCTACTTGGCCCTACTATGTAATAATTCCACAATATTTACTGAGTTTCTACTCAGCGTCTATTCTTGTGCTAGGTCTTGAAGATACTGAGAGAAGACACCATTCCTGTCCCCAAGGAGGGGACTGAGGTCTGGAGGGAGACACGAGGCCAGAGTACTGGGGATGGTGAGTTCTCCACCAGAGGGACAAACAGGACATCATCACTGCCCTTAGAAGGCAGTGGCTGCTGGTCTTGCCTTTTTTGGGCCCAGTAATGTGCAGTTCTTAGTCTAGCCAACACTCTGTCATCACAGAAAGGGCCACTCCAGCTAAAAGACCAAGAGTAACCTTTCTGGGAGCATGCCTTTAGACTGGTGGAAGTGGTCTGCAGAACCTGACACAGGGCCCAGAATTCCTGGACAGAAAAGCCAGAAAACCACCCTTCAGGATCCTTTGTCAGGACAAGAAACTGCAAAAACTAGTTAGTATAGATCTTCCATGTCCCGCCACACAAGGAGCCACTTGCTAGAGAGTGGTCAGTCCCTTGCAGGTCATCCCAACCCAGATAACGAGTTGAGGAAACACAAATGTAACTCCCCACAAGTTGAGGGGGATGTAGGGAAAGCACGTCTTCCTGCAAATGGAGGGTCACCCAAGTTCCTTGGAGGATACCAGAGGCCTCCTGAAAGGCCAGGGGCTGAAGACGGACTGACCTCTAAAGGGACAGAAAACAGATTTTATTATTCTTAAGAAAGAAATCTCACATTTGTATTTGTTTAATTTGGCCATGGAAGGTATTTGCTTTCAAACCATGTTTTGCATCTCAGCTGACCAGAAGTGCATGTGCGCATGCGTGTGTGCGTATGCATATGTGTTAATGGGGAAGGGTGTGGCCATGCTCTTGCCACACATGGGCTAATGAGCTCAGACCTACGGGTTAATGCATGAGGAGGATGCACAGATGTGTGAACCTGAGGCAAGAGGACACAATCTGGTGGGGTTCACAAAACAGACAGCCCACATTGTCCATTTGATGAATATTTTGAGCACACCTGTGCACCACAGAGGTCAGCTTTTGCAGTGAGTGCAAGGGTAGACCAGCAGTTCAGGCTGTACTTGCTGAGTCTTCAGTGCCTTGAAGATATGCTATTGGATATGCTGGGTAGGTGGTTATAGGTAAATGTCTGGGTTGGAGAGAATGAGTGTGGGTAAGATTTTCTAAGAAGAGAGTATATAGTGTGAGAAGAGAAGAGGGCTAGAATAGATCACTGAACAAGTCCAGTGTTAAATTGCAACAAAGTAGCCAGAAAGGAAGCTCAGAAGACTAGTGTCTGGAAGCTCAAGAAGAGGGAGAATCTCAACCCAAGGGCACAGTCAGTCAGCAACAGGGCTCTCCAACTCAGTGGTTCAGACAACTGTATAACCAGCTGAGGCCCAGGGAGATCAAGTCATTTGTTCTTATTTATAGTTATTTTTTCTTTCTATGCCTTGATACTTCAACTTAGAAATAATAACAGGAGCTGGGTGTGGTGGTGCACACTTGTAATCATAGTACTTGAGAGGCTGAGATTGGAGGATCCACTTTTGAGGCCAGCCTCAGCTCCTTAGAGAGGCCCTCTGCAACTTAGTAAGAAATTTGTTTCAAAATAAAGAATAAAAAATAGGACTGGGGGTGTAGCTCGAAGGTAGAATGCCCCTGGGTTCAATCCCCAGTAAAACACACACACACACACACACACACACACACACACACACACACACACAATAATAACAGTGTTGAAAATGTAGCTCAGTGGCAGAGTGCTATGCCTAGCATGCATAAGGCCCTGAGTTTGATCCCCAGCACTCTAAAGAAGAAAATAAAAACAAAGAAACCTATAACTTAGAAATAGTAACAGTAAGTAGTAGTAGTAGTAGTTATATGTTTCACAAAAAACGATTTCCAAACCTATAGCAGTATCATGTACCAGGGTCAGGCTGGTGAACTACTTACTAAAGGAAAGAACTGTGAACCTCAGACTAGCCATGGGAAAGAAAGAGGGGATTTCCAGAATTCTACTTAGTGAAAACAAGAAAAAAACCCAAAAACACAAGCAACAACTTTGGAAGTGACCCTGGAGAAATGCCCTGAGGCAAGGATCCCATGAAGGAAGAATCCTACTCAGGGAAAACCCACAGGTGGCCATGCTCTCCAGGAGCCCCAGTCCCCAGCTTCGGATAACCCAGCATCCCCTCTACCGCCCACCCAGGTGGTCCCCAGAAGTGCACTGCTCAGAGCATTGGCGCTCTGACCAACTACCAACAGTTCAGTGTTTCTGGGCCCTCTGTCCTCTCTACTCTGCCAGGTCCAGTATCTTCTGGCTGCCCTTATCAGCTCTCCCTCCCTGACTGCTCCATTGGAGGGGGGTCCTGTATTCTGGACCTTTCTTTACCTCTTCCTTATTAAAATTCACCCTTCCCCAAACTGAGCCCTTCCAAATTACTTGCAAATCTGTTCAAAGTCACTAAGGTAGCTAAGGTGGACATGCACAGCTTGAAATGTAACTTCTTAGGGGGCTGCATAAATCGATCAGAAGACTGCAGAGTTTCTGGCAGGGCATAGCTCCAAAGCTCATCTCCGGTCCTGGAGGAGGGGGCCTAGATTTGCCTCTCCAGGGGCACTCATGGCCATGGCCTCAGCCCCACCTCAAGGCTGTGGCTTTGCTTCTTTTTATGTATTTTTAATCCTACACTCTTCTGGGGGCAGGATTTGAATTTTCTTGATGTCATTCAGCTGAAATCCAGGCTGCTTTTTATCCCCTGGCTTTGGTGGCAATCACTAGCTGAATGAACCTCACACTAGGGCAGGAAGTTTGGCCACAGGTGCCTATGAGATATTAGAGAGTTGTGTTCAGTGGAGGGAGGGATTTCAGAAAGGTTAACCCAGCTTCAGGAAGAAGTAGCACCCAGTTTTTAACAGTCTTTACGAACTACAGTTCAGGTCATAGAAATATACTGAGGACATGAGGTATATACTCTCATGGTCAGTATTTATGGTTTTACTAATCTTGAGTATCCCTGATGGTCAAGCAGAAATTTCCACCTGTATATAGGTATATAGGACCTATTTTAACTTTTTTTTTTATGGTACTGGGTAAGGAACCCAGACATGTTCTACCTTTGGGGTATAACCCCAGCCCTATGTTATTATTTATTCTGAAACAAGGTCTCACTAAGTTGTGAAGGGCCTTGCTAAGTTGCTGAGACTGGCCGTGAACCTGCGATCTCCTGTCTCAGCTTCCCAAGTACTGGGATTATAGGTGTGTACCACTGAGCCCTGCTAATTTTTTTTTTTTTGCAGTATTGGGGATTGAACCCAGGGGCATTCTACCTCTGAGCTATACCTCTAGTCCTATTTTAATTCTTTATTTTGAAACTAAGTTGTGGAGAACCTCACTAAGTAGCTGAGGCTGGCCATGAACCCGGATCCTCTGGTCTCAGCCTCCCAAGTACTGGGATTGCAAGCGTGTGCCACCATGCCCGGCCTAATTTGTTTTTTCATGAAGCTAGTGTGTGTAATAAGTCAACTGGCCAGCAAATGAGTCAGACCAGGTGAACCAAGTGACAAGGTTGACAGAAAGCAAGTGTTTCAACCAATTTGGTGGTGGCTCATATCTGTGACAAATAAGTCTTCTAAATATTCTATCCTGAAATAAAGAAATCATGGCAAGTGTTATGGCTCAAACTGAAATTTGGGCGAAAACTAGGAAGGTGGTTAACATATGCTGTGAGGACTTGTAGGGGACATATAACTGTCCACATCTCTCTCTATGTATCTACATCTCTACCGTCTGTTAATCAGACTGTATACTTTATTTTGTACATTTGTTAAGTGAGATTTATTGGAGGCCACTGGTTTGGAATGAGCACTCTCCTGCACCAGGCCCAACCTTAATGGAGTTATTCATGCTGAAGATCCATACCCCCAAGCTAAAACTCAGTTGTTTATCTGACCTTCCCAGAAATCAGATAAGAGATAATAGCCATAACCCCCAAACAAGCCAGTTTTAGCTGCCATGATAAGAAAGTCCACTCCGCTTTTACCCTCGTGAAAGAAAAAGTAACCTGAAGTTAACCAGTGTTTTTCCCCTCTCTTTAGTTCTTCCCATTCCTTGCCTACAAAACCTACTCTTCTGCCACTGCCCAGTAAAATGGAGGCTGTTCCAATTCATGAATCTCAAAATAAAAGCCAATCAGAGTGACACATTCACTGTAATTTGGTCTTTTGACAAACATATTATAGTATATACATAATAATACAGAATGAAGTATACATGTAATATACAATAAAATTAATAATATTGAGATATAGATAGAAGACAAATTTTGAGAGTTTTGTGTTGCTTTTATGTATAACATAGTATGCAGTAAGGTAGCTATGTGGTGTGAGAATAAGCCCAGGTAATATATAACTCTCAATCTTTCATTCTCTGTCTCATCATTAATCCTACATACAGTCATTCATTGCTTAACAATGGAGTCATGTTCTGAGAACTGCATCATTAGGTGATTTCACTGTGGGAACATCAGAGAATGTGTCTACCTAAACTAAAGACAGCTACCACATCTCTAAGCCATACAATCTAATGGGACCACATTGTATATATGGTCTGCTGTTGAGAAAAACTTTGTTATGTAGGACATGCATATATAATAAAGTACACCTAATGATTAACATATGCCATATGTAGAGAGAGATGTTGGGAATTTCATGTTGCAATATATATACAATAAAGTATATATGAAATAAAATTGATAGTATGATTAATATGTGTAACAGCGATTCACTATGTTTATATATTCTTATCTATATTTTATATGATACAGGTATATATAGTTTATGCATTACATAAAATCAACAAAAGTTTAATTGTAAGTAACTTCTTATACTTGATGCTGTTGGCCTCTTCCCAATTTTACAATTTATTTTGACCAACTTAATGGTTTATACTAGTAGAAATAGAAACAATAACAAAAGCAATCACTCTTGAAACCTTGAGTATATAAAAGTGAAATCTGTCATTCTGTTAGGCTAAAAGAAAAAAAAATCACTATTTTCATGTGCTAACAGTCCCTAATGGAGGTTAATTAAATGCTAATTTTTTAATCTGTTGATGACTTGGCAAACAGTGCCTGTATTGCTAGAGATTAGCTGTTAAGATAAACACCCACAACCATACCTGCTCTTTTTAAAAAACATAAATGTTCTGATTTAATGGAAAATCACTGCAGGGCACAAATATAAAGTGTAAAACAATTAAAATAATAAATCCAAATGGCAGCAACTTGCAGTGAGTCTTACAACATCAAACTAAGCAGCTGCCAACCCACAGAGCTCTGCCCTGGGCCTTGGAGGTGCTGGGGCAAGACACAGGCACAGGCTGGTCCTGAGGGTGGCCTCCAGCAAGAAGCCAGGCAGCTGGAGCTTCCAGGGCAGAGGCAGAGGCTGCCCACAGTTTCCCAAAATGTGTTTCCTTTCACAGGGAAAATATTCATTCATGTATACAAAAAAATTGGGGGCGGGGGAGGTACTGAAGACTGAACCCAGGGCATTTTACCTCTGAGCTATATACTCCCAGACTTATTTATTTATTTTTTATTTTGAAATACAGTCTCACTAAGTTGCTGAGGCTGACCTTGAACCTACAGTCCTCTGGTTTCAGCCTCCCAAGTACTGGGATTACAGGCATGCACCATACCTGGCTATGTAAACAGATATTTATAGAACAACTATTGTGTGACATGAACTGTTCTTGGCCCTCTGGAAACAAGGGCCCTCTCCTCATGGAGCTTACATTCTACTATGGAAAGAGACAATCAACTAGTATAAAGTAAATAATATAATGTCAAGGAACGAAATTGTTGTGGGCATTTAGGCTAGAATGAGTTTTGGTCCCTGCCCTTGTTTCTTTCCCATTAAACAACAAACGTGTTGAGAACCCTCTCTGTGCCCCGGCCTCTGTGAGATGATTGGCAGGAGACAGAATTCTAAGACCTGATTTCTGCCATTCTTATGTGAAATGAGAAGAAAACTACAAGGACAGCATTTGGTGGCAGTTACCTAGTGCCCTTCATGTGGATGGGCTCACCTAATTTTCCCCCAAGCTCTCAGAAATGGATTTTATCATCCCTCTCATTTTAGAGATGATCAAGTTGAAACTTAGCCCACAGTAGGACAGATGGGGAACCCCACAGAGTGAGCTGGAAACCCCAGGCTCCATGTGTGCCTAGGTTGAGCAGTGGAGAAGGAGGTCCTAGGAAGTGTGAGCTCCACATTCTCTTCACCATCCACATTCTCCCCACGTCCACAGTGCCAGGTGCCAGGAGACAGCACAAAAATATTTACCTTCTGATAACATAAATAGATCTTTTGTTTTACACTAACCACTTTAACAGGGACATTGTAAGGGAACAATACAAAGGCAACAACGAAACGCAGAAGGAAAAGCCAGAAGAAGGAAATATAAATGTGGGCTGAGTTGAATAATTAGCTTAGGAATTGCAGGACAGTGGCTGCACCTGGCTGCTTTTATGTGGTCTTTATTTCTTGTTGCAGTTGACTTTGTCACGGATTGTACCTATCTCTACATGAGAATTGTGGAAGCACAGGAGACACCAAGTCCTGGCCTTTTTGATACTCTTTTGACTTCTGAGCAGTGGTATAAAAGCGGAGGAGCTGGTAACTGATCTGGTCAAAGTTTCCCATGGCCCTGTCTAATGAGAACATCTGTGTCCAGTCTCCTTGATCTTTGCCCATTTTCCTACTGGTTTTCTAGCTTGCCTATTGCATCTGTGAGCTACCCCAGGTCTTTTCAGCACATTCCTTTTCTGGGAAACTTAGCCAGAGCTAAGAACCTTAACTGTAAAGAACCTTGACCAATCCCAGTCACAGGCCAGTCTAAAAACCCCTTGTTCCTCATAGTAGCAGGCTGCCCATGGTGACAGCCATTCACTGTCCAAAGCTTACAAATGGGAACTATCTTGGGAGGCTGGGTCATGTGTTTAAAAGTGGAGACATCCCACTGGCCATTGTACACTCACCTGGGGAAGGGGCCTTGGGATCACCTGCTGTGTGCACAGCTCTGACTGAGAGCAGACAGCAGTGCTGTGAAAACAGTCAAGGGCAGCATGGCAAGTATCAGGCCTCCGAAGCAGCCCAGGGGAGGGTTAGTTACTCATCCTATGTTCACAAGACCATGAGCAACCAGAATTGGGGGTCAGGACCAGACACTGGCTTAGGCTGCACATGTATTTATTTATTTATTTATGTATTTATATTTTAAGTTGCCAGGCATGGTGGTATATGCCTGCAATTCCAGTATCTGGGAGGCTGAGATGGGAGAATCACAGGTTCAAGGCCAGCCTCAGCAACTTGGTGAGACCCTTAGCAACTAAGCAAGACTTTCTTTCAAAATAAAAAAAAGAGGGGTAGCTCAGAGGTAGGATGTCCCTGGGTTCAATCTCTATTACAAAAAAAAAGAAAAAAGAAAAAAGAAATTTAAAAAAAGCTGGAAGAATCATTGTGTGGGAAGCTATATTAAAAAGATTCCGAGAAGCTGGGAGTGGTGGTGTACGCTTGTAACCCCAGCATTTGGGAGGCTGAGACTGGAGGATCCGAGTTTGTGGCCAGCCTCAGCTACCTAGTGAGGCACTCCGCAACTTAGTGAGACTCTATCTCAAAAAAAGAATTAAAAAAATAGCGCTGGGGGTGTAGCTCAGAGGTAGAGTGCCCCTGGGTTCAATCCCCAGTACCGGAAAAAAAAAAAAAAAGATTCTGAGAAAGCTGGGCATGGTGGCTCACACCTGCAATCCTAGTACTTGGGAAGCTGAGACAGGAGGATCACAGGTTCAAGCACAGCCTCAGCAAAATAGCAAGACTCTCAGCAACCTAATGAGACCTTGTTTCATAACAAACAAACAACAAAAAAAGGCTGGGTGTAGCTCAAAGGTAGAATACCCTTAGATTCAATACTCAGTACCAAAAAACAAACAAACAAAACCAAACAAAGAAAAAAAGAGAAAGATTCTAATAATCCAGGGGTTTAGGGATATGTGAAGAAAATATCAATGTTGAATCATGTAGGGGCAAGGATCATCAATGCTAAGCTGAACAAACCTGAAAGCTAAATAAAGAATTGAAACTAAAGTTGCAGAGTAAATCAGTTAGGCCCAAATCTGTAGGCTTTCTGGCTCAGTCTTTCTCTTTCCCTATTTGCCCCTCAACTCCTAGGCTAATGGTCTGGGGGCTTAAAATAAAACCAAACTCTACAAATTCTAGAGCTTAACAACATCTACACTTTGGAGGAGCTCATCTAGGGTAAGTGTGTTAATGCTGGGCCTTAAGAAATTGAATCACTGTAGCGTGTCCTTCCTAGCATAGTCTTTCCTCAGTGGCAACCTTTCCCTGTCGCTGGTGCCTGCTGGTCCTTGTGCTCTTCCCAGCCTCACCTGCTGCTCCCAATGGAGCCTATGACAGCAGTACTCCTTCACTCTCCAGTGTGGATGCTCAAGAGGAGAGGAGAGGGACTCAGATTTTTCAAATCCTCCATAGACAAGGTCTGTGCTAGACCTATGGGCAGGGGGCACAAGAAAGAATTACCACCAGGAAAAGGCTTTCTTTATTTACCTATTCCTGCCACTGGGGATTGAACTTGGGGGCCCTCTACCACTGCTACATCTCCAGCAAGCCTGGACCTTGCCTGCCATAGATTTCATAGATTTGGTTCCCTGTCTTCTCTTTGTGGACCTAATTACTTAGAGGGGGTCTTTGTAAGAAGCTCCACAAAGAGGAGATATGGGGACAGAGACTGGTTCACCTCTCTATCTTGCAGAGTGCCTGGGATACTGCAGACAGTTAACAAATATCTGGTGGCTAAGAATGAACACAGGGACAAAGAGGAGACCCAGAGAGATCCCTGTGGGCGAAACAGGGTCTACTTCCAAGATATGAGGCACCTTGGAGTCCTTAGTAGAGAAAGAGCTGTTAAGTAATTTTCTTCTGGAAACGTAATGTTGCCTGTGCCCAAATTTGGATGCCAAACTGACATAAGTGCACTGCCTGAACTCACATGGCAAGAACCAACCTGCTGGGGTATTAGTGCCTGGCTCCACAGCGCTGACCCCGCCACTTACATCCGCCATGCTCTTTTCACAGATTAACTTGTCTTAAATAATATTTAATCACTTAAAACAGGTGCTTCACTTAGATACAATGAAGCCAGGTACAACTGGATTTGGATTCGCAGTTCATTTTGTTATGGCACTAATCATGTATGAATGGATTCTGATTTTCATGCTTACTTAATCCTAATGTGAATTATGAATGACTCACTGTCATAAGCTAAACATTCGTTTTTCTCTGTTTTGTAAAAATGTCTACATTTTCTGGCATGTATGAATTTAGAAGAAGGAATTACTCAAAGACACCAAAAAGTGAACAAAGCACATAGGTCAGTTGCATTTGGCTAGATGAAGTCAGTGACTAATTCATGTCCCCCTATAATATATTATCATATCCAGGAAATCAATCCTCCTTTCCCTCCCCTGCTTATATCCTGCATGTAACAGCCAACCTCAGCTCCAAATACAGACTTCAGAAAAGACTTCTCTTCCAGATAAATGGATTCCATAAACCCCAACTTTTTTTTTTTTTTTTGCGGTACTGGGGATTGAACTCAGGGGCATTCTACCTCCGAGATATACCCCCAGCCCTATTTTTTTATTCTTTATTTTGAAACCGAGTCTCACTAAGTTGCAGAGTGCCTCACTAGGTAGCTGAGGCTGGCCGCGAACCCGGATCCTCCGGTCTCAGCCTCCCGAATGCTGGGATTACAAGCGTGCGCCACCACGCCCGGCTCCCAACTTTTTTTTTTTTTTTAATTCAGTCATTGTTGCTTAAAATACCTACAAAAAGTCACTGTTATCACTATTATAAATAAATAAACTAATTTATTTATTTCTCTGTCTCTTTCCTTCCCTCCCACTCTCTCTTTCTTTCTTTTTTTGGTACTAGGGATTGAACCCAGGAGCATTCTACCTCTGAGCTACACCCCAGCCCTTTTTATTATTTTATTATTATTTTCTTGAAGCATGGTTTTGCTAATTTGCTGCGGCTGGACTTGAACCTGTGATCCTCCTGTCTCAGTCTCCTCAGCCTCTCAGCTTGGGATTATAGGCATGAGCCACCACACCTGGCTCCAAAGAACTTTCTTGGGAAACACAGGATATTAGAAATCAAACAATCTTCTTTGTTAACCATATCATGGGGACTATGCCTATCTTTTCTTTCTATGGGAATTTGGATTACTGAGTTCTACATAATAGATGAACTATAATACTGATCACCAATTCATTTTCCCAAATATGTATCCCAAAGACATTTCTCCTAATATTTAGGTGTCATTGTATATCAATTAAATTCCATTGTGTGGGGGAGGGGGCACTGAGAATTGAACCCAGGGGCATTCTACCTCCGAGCGACACCCCAGCCCTATATTTTATTCTTTATTTTGAAACAGGGTTTCACTGAGTTGTGGAGGGCCTCACTAAGTAGCTGAGGCTCGCCTTGAACCTGCGATCAAATCTATGAGTCTTCTTGTCTCAGCCTCCCAAGTACTGGGATTACAAGCATGTACTACCACACCTGGCCAAATTTCAATTTTCTAATATATATATATATATATATATACACACACACACACACACACACACACACACACACACACACATACTTAAGCATGGCAGCAAAGATGAACTTGAGGAATTGCTATAAGAACAAAGTATTAGGCAATTAGAGGCTGAAATAGATAAGACACTAAGACACTACTGCAGGTAACTACCAAAGTGTCTTTATTTGTGCCACAGTGAGGACAATCCAAGTGACACATTCCTTTCTCCAGATAAGATTAAACAGCATGTAAAAAGTTCTTTTTAAGACTCATCATAGTCAGCCAAGTGTGGTGGTGCACATCTATAATCCCAGGAGTTGGGAGGCTGAGACAAGAAGATCATAGGTTTGAGGCCAGCCTCAGAACATGGCAATACCTTGTTTCTAAATTAAAAAGTTAAAACTGCTAGGGGTATAGCTTGAAGATAGAATGCCCCGGGGTTCAATCCCCAGTATGAAAAAAATCCCAACTTATGATAGTTATCAATTAAGTGGAAGTTGCTAGTAGAGAATATATTTAATTTTTTAGGGCTGCCTGATAAATTATACCCATATACCACCACCATCTATATCCTCCCCACATTGACTATATAAGAATCTTTGCTAGAAAGAATAGAAGCTCAGAGAGCTATAAGACTGTCCTCAGGCTTTAAAAAACTCTATAATTTGCCAAAGGTAGATCAAAGACTGAAGTATTGGTACAAAGAACATGATCTTAGTTCAGAGGTTCCCCCCAAAACTACAGAGCCATGGATTTACATGACCATTTTATATCCCTTTTTAAATTTTATCTTTTGCTATAGAAGATTGAATCCAGGGGCAGTCTACCTTTGGACTATACCCCCAGGGCTTTTTTTTAAAATTTTGAAATAGCATCTCGCTAAGCTGCTGAAGGTCTTGCTAAGTTGCTGAGGCTGGCTTAGAACCTGTACTCCTCACTCCTCCTGTCTTAGCCTCTCAAGTATTGGGATTACAGATGTGCCACCACATGATCATTTTAAACATAAATAGAGGTCTCTATATTTGGAGCATGAACATGTTAGAGGGCAGAGTCAAGGGAACTGATCAAACAAGGTTTCTGAGAGGAAGAGAGACTTGTTAATATCAGTTGAATAGAGTGAACTATTCTTTGAAAGGATGTTCTCTATAGATAAGTATCTGTTCACAGTCATTACGTTACAAATAACAATAGTTGAAGCCACTGGCTTTAGTATCTTTTTATTAATATGCAAGCATTTAAAATCACTTTTCAGAGTTAGGGATATAGCTCAGTGATAAAGCACTTGCCTAGTATGTGCAAGGTTCTGGGTTCTATTCCCAGCACCATGTACACACACAAAAATCACTTTTCAAACTAGTATGGTAAGCCAGGCATGGTGGTACATACTTGTAATCCCAGCATTTGGGAGGCTGAGACCAGAGGATCCGGGTTTGTGGCCAGCCTCAGCTACCTAGTGAGACACTCGGCAACTTAGTGAGACCCTGTTTCAAAATAAAGAATAAAAAATAGGGCTCGGGGTGTAGCTCATAGGCAGAATGCCCCTGAGTTCAATCCCATCCCCAGTACTGCAAAAACAAAAAACAAAAAACAAAACACAAAAACTAGTACGGTTTTCAAACTCAGCACTGTCTTGAGTTTGCTTCCTGTCCATTTAGTAATGTGCCTTGTAAACATCTATTTCTTTGTTGTCAGCAACTTGATTTCTTTGGGTTTGGAAAGGCACTAATCTTTACCACCAAACACCTAAGAGGGTTGAAATGTGATTAAGATAAAACATAACATAAACACTATTACATTTGCTTCTGATCTGTGTGATACAAAATTCTTAAGGATTCTAAGAGTTAAACAGGTGAAAACATTCATTTTCTCAATAAAATAATCTCTCACTTTTGTACAGTACTTTTGACTGTCCCCCAATTTTTTTATCCTTGTTATCTCACAGATCCATGTTTCAGCCTCACTACTTTCCAGTTACTGTCCCACAATTGGAGGTAATAGTTTGAAACATGAAAGCTTGTGATTTGCTTATCTTTTTGCTCTGAGTTTCCTTTAAGGAGTATGTAGACAGAAAAGAAAAAAAGAGAAATAAGGTTCAACTGTTTTCCTTTGTAAAGATTTCCTTTCCTTGTATTTGCCCAGTTTTTGTAGTGAACTTAAGTAAGCTTGCTTCTTAAAGTAGAAGCATACATGGTTTCAGAAACCAATCACTGGGAAGTAGTGTTATCACAAGGACTAAGGCAAGGTGATCTGGTAAAGGGTTTGAAGATTTGTTTTCTCAAATTTTACCTAGGAGGATGGAATTCACTTTTAGGGGGTAGGGGAGTACTGGGGATTGAACCCAGGGGCATTATACCTCCAGGGTATCTTCCCAACCCTTTTTATTTTTTATTTTGAAACAGGGTCTCACTAACTTGCCTAGGCTGGCTGTGAACCTGAGATTATCCTGTTTCTGCCTCCCATGTACTGGGATTACAAGTGTGAGTCACCACACTTGGCACACTTTTATAAGAAAAAATAATTTGGCTTCACAAGGACTCTTCTACTCAAAATGGGGGCAAATGCTTCTTGTCTCAGTGCTGAAGAAAATAGCCCATTGTGTTAGAGCAGGGTCCAACACTGTTCCCTGACTCCCTGGCCATTGGGCATTTTGGCCCTAGTTAAAATGTGAAGTCTCAGTCTCTTCATCTGTAAAATGTGGACAAAAATAACCACCTCACAGACTGTGTTCCTGAGGGTTTGATGAGAGAACATACAGAAAACATTCATTGCCAGACTCAATTTAACACCACAATAATAATTACTAATGGTTATTAGTGTGAGTAGATTCAGATGTCATCCCAGGGTCAGGTGACAGCTATTTTATCACTAAAGTCAGTTTTAAAGAGATTTCAATGTAGAAATTATCTATAGGCAAAATGATCACCTCTGGGGTGAGACTGGTATTGACTAGAGGATCTGGGAGAGCCTGGCAGGGTGTTGGAAATATTCTGTGTCTTGATTTGGGTTATATAATTACATATTCATGTAAAAGTTCATTGATAACTAGGAACTGTATACTTTACTATAAGCCTATTATGTCTTAATAGGAAAAAATAAAGGAAAAGGAAGGAGAGGGGGAAAAAAAGAGAGAGAGAAAACAAGTGTGGTGAGTGTAAATGACTTTTCCCTTGGCCTGATTTGCTCCTTTTAAATTACCAGCAAAGTTAAGGCCAGGGGTGTAGCTCCGTGGTAGAGCATTTGCTTAGCATACTCGAGGTCCTGGGTTCAATCCCTAGCACTTTAAAATAAGTTAATAAATTAATAAATTGCTTGCAAAACTAATTTAGGAGAGGCCTGCTCAGTGAATGAGCAGACTGCAAGAAAGAATAATGCTGTCTTTACTCCATGATCATATCTTGACTCCTGTACCTGGGCATTTGTGGACATCATTTAGGGGCATACTTAGGTATATGAAGACATGAGGGTATGGAAGCTTGTTTGTTTTCTTTCCAAATATGCTTAGTGACATGTGCTAGATGCCTGGTGCTACATGATTCTTATATTAAAATTGGTGAGCCTGGCCATCAACCCAGGATTTCCTGTTAATCAATTGTTTAACCATCCCTTACAAGTCCAGTACTATGACAGGTGTTGTACCTGGAACATTTCAGATCTACTGTGTAATGCTGCACAGAATCGACAGGTATTTGTGGGTGTCAGCCGGGACAGAACAAGAGATTCCTCTTGGTGCACAGGGTGGGGACAGTCCTCCTCAGACTGTCTCAGAGGGTGGGGACAGTCCTCCTCAGACAGATCTCAGGCCATAAAACATTCAAGGCAGTCTGGCTCCAAGAGGCCATAAACAATTCAATGTCTACAATGGGTGAAAAAGAAAACTGTCTACCTGCGCATTCCTAATCCTTTTAATCCCAAGAACATCAAACCTTTTGTTGGCATAAACTCCCCATAAAAGATGGTAAAATAGCCACTGGGTGTGGTGGCGCACGCTTGTAATCCCAGCATTCGGGAGGCTGAGACCACCAGAGGATCCGGGTTCGCGGCCAGCCTCAGCTACCTAGTGAATCACTCCGCAACTTAGTGAGACCCTGTTTCAAATTAAGAATAAAAAATAGGTCTGGGAGTGTAGCTCGGAGATAGAATGCCCCTGAGTTCAATCCCCAGTACCGCAAAAAAAAAAAAAAGAAAAAAAAAGATGGTAAAATGGTGAGTAAAGTTAAGATACTCTGGTTAGATCAAGTTGTGACAGTAAAATGACTTTTCAAAAATACTGTTTTGTTTGAGACAAAACTTATCTGGGGAGAAGTGGTTTTTATTTTGGGAAAGGATTCAAGCAGTTTAAAAGGATACCACGCCTACTTAAACAATAAACTTTCTAGCTCTGGTTGACTTGGGTTTTAAAATTGTCTGACCACATAGGTCAAGTGCCACATATTCACATGGACCATCCAGAGGGGCCATAAGTGGTAGGAAACTGATATTTATAGATGAATCATGAGAGGATTATATTTAGAATAATCTAGGTTGTATGTGTGTGTGTGTGTGTGTGTGTGTGTTTTGCTGGGGATTGAACCCAGGGGTATTCTACCTCTGAGCTACACTCCCAGCTATATTTTATTCTCTCTCTTTTTTTTTTGAAACAGGGTCTCAGCCGGGTGTGGTGGCGCATGCTTGTAATCCCAGCATTTGGGAGGCTGAGACCAGAGGATCAGGGTTCGAGGCCAGCCTCAGCTACCTAGTGAGGCACTCCGCAACTTAGTGAGACCCTGTTTAAAAATAAAGAATAAAAAATAGGGCTGGGAGTATAGCTCGGAGGTAGAATGCCCCTGAGTTCAATCCCCAGAACCACACACACAAAAAAAGAAACAGGGTCTCATAAGTTGTGGACGGTGTCACTAAGTTGCTGAGGCTGGCTGTGAACCTTCGATCCTCCTGCCTCAGCCTTCCAAGTACTGGGGTTACAAGGGTGAGTTACCATACCCAACTTAGACTATTCTAGTTTTGGATTAACTATGTTTCTTTACTTAATATAAATAGAACAGAAGTGTGTGGGTTTTCAAAGATGATGCTATCCTTTGGAAGAAAGTTCAATACAACTTAAGAAGTTAAATTATAAAAACTTGTTGAGTAGAGAAAGGAAAAGAACCAAAATAACAAATGATAGTCTCCCTCTTGTGTCCTCTACCTTCAAAAAAAATTTAAAAAGCTGTCGCTGTCTCTATCTGATTTCCTCAAGATGTGAAAACCAGCAAATCCAGCTGCTCTACCTGATGACTGCAGTGACATCTGCATAAACCCCAACACAAGGGGCCTATTAACTCACGACCTTTCATAATCACAGGATGGAGAGCCTTGGCACAACTGAGGTCTAAAGCTGGACAACCCTTTGTGGCGGGGCCAAGTGTACATTTCAAAATGGCAAATGGCAGTCTTGGCATCCACCCACCAGATGTAGCAGCCCACCATCCCTCTACCCCAGCTCCAAAATGCCTCCAGACATTGCCAAATATCCCCAGAGAGTAAAATTCACCACCAGTGGTTGAGAAGAGCCTTGCTAGAAGCACATCAAGAATCAGTGTTGGCTGGGTATGGTGGTATACACATGTAATCCCAGTACTTGGGAGGCTGAGACAGGAGGATCACAGGTTTAAGGCCAATCTCAGAAAGTTGGTGAGGTCCTCAACAACTTAGTAAGACCCTGTTTCAAAATAAAAAATAAAATAGGACAGGAGTTTGGCTCAGAGGTAAAATGTTTCGGGGCCCCTGAGTTCAATCCCTAGTACTGAAAAAAAAAAAAAAAAAAAAAAGAACCATTGCAGAATATATCTACACAATGGATTTTTGCTCAGCTGTAATGAAGAATGGAATTATGTTATTTGCTGGTAAATGGAGGACACTGGAAAACATTATGCTAAGTGAAATAAGCCAGACTCAGAAAGCTAAGGGTCAAATGTTTTCTCTTATATGCAGAAGTTACAGAGAAAAAGGAATAAAAAAGGAATCTCACAAAAACAGAAAGGTCACCAGTAGAGTAGATGAAGGGAGAAAGGGCAGGAAAGAGCAGGTACTGGGCAATGAAATCAACCAAATTATGTTATGTGCATGTACAAATATATCACAATTAATCTCACTATTATGTAGAGTTATAATGTACCAATTAAAAAATAGAAGGGAGATGAAAAGAGGAAAGGGATCAAGGGTTCAGGAGGAGGAAGAAAGGGAGGGAAAGAAGAGGGCTAGAGAATGAAATTGATCAAATTATGTTATGTGCATGTACAAATAAGTCACAATGAATCCCACTGTTATGTAGAATTATAGTGTACCAATAAAACATTTTTTAAAAAACACCTCTTCTCATCAGGGAAGTGAAGGAAAATGGCCAGTGCGTGTCTGCAGCTGAGTTCAGTGCTTTTTATTAGGTGTTGCCATCTGAGAAGCAAGTTCTGTCTTCTACCTGAGCTGTGAAACTCAGTTTCCTAAGTCTAGTGCCTGGAATGATAGCATCTCCTGGAACTTTATGAACAAACGTGATTCAGGGCTTACCAGGCAGAGCGCAGTATGTCCTAGGAGCGACCAAGTGGCCTCCCAGTTGCAAATTCCCAGGGTACCCACCAACTGAAAGCCAGGAGAATCCAGCAAATTCCCAGGGGACAGTTAAGCAGACACATTATAATTACAGACTTTACAGTTCTATCTAAATTCTAGCAATAGGAATGGAAAGAATCCTGAAGCCAAACTTAAGAGGTACTAAATGAATGCTACTAACAGATGGGATGGCATACTCTTTGCTAGTTCCACTTTGGTGAGAATCTAGCACTTTCTCCTTCTATTGTGGGAACACTGTCTTTCTCAATCAGGGTGGAGAAGAGCTCTTTTCAGGTGCAGCTCTCCACTCACTAAGCAACTATAGTTTCTGGGAAAGAAGTTATTCCAAACAGTGTTCTCTCTCTTAGCACTAATGCAAGCTATATTGCAATATGAGGCACCATGCTAAGCATTAAAGCCATCCTATCCCACCTAGAAAGATTAGAAGCTGGAAGAATTCTGAAAACATGAGCTCCCAGGGCCAGTAAACCAAACTTAGAATCATTTGTATGTATGTTATACTCACAAGAATTTTATTTATGATAAGAATTTAAATGTCTTCTTTTCCTTCCTTATTTATAAAGATTAAATGACCTAACTTGGCAACAGTAAAAAAAAAAAAAAAAAAAAAAAAAGGCTTAAAATGAACTAATAGCCCAACTTGTTTCTACCATTTAGGAAAAGGCCAGGGGGAAGCTCTAACAAACCTTGTTTTTTTTTTTCTCCTTCACAAAAATAACAGAAGGAAAGCTGCTACTGTAATCAGCAGTGATTGAGGCATTTCCTGTATTTTTATATTAAGCTGGTTGTTTTTTTTCCATTACATACCCAGTGAACTCCAGTTAGGTCAAGAAAAACAGGACCAATTATGCCTCCAAACCCACAAATCTGCCTACTTAGCTCTGCTAATTTTATCATGTTAACTCCATGATTCCAAGGAGCCAGAGACAGGAACACCTCCCTGGGCCATTTGCTGTCTTCCTCTGGGAGGAGCCCCCACTACTTCCCCCTCTACTTCCTATTCAACTTAGGCTCCAGCCTACCAAGATGGAACATTTGCTCCATCTGTCGTAGGTTGTCCGAATGAGAGAGTCTTGGGTCAAGTTTCCACTTTTGGAGAGGCTCCCAGGCTCCCTGGGATTGGTACTCTGGCTTGCCTAAGCTAATCTTTGTTCTTATGTTTTCTACCCAAGAAGGTCTTTCCTATGTCTCACCTTTGAACTCTTTGGTTTTAGTCTAAGTCCTTTTCTCTTCTCTGTCTTTTATGGTTGTAAGACAGAATTAGGACCCTCTTTCCTGAAGTCAATTATTATACAATAACCATCAAATAATAGCCTTGTCTTCATTTACTTTCTTCACTTCAAAGCTTTCCATGAAAAAGCACTCTCTACTATGTCTCTGCATTTTTATAACAATGGTTAACATCTTGTTTATAATACCAGATCACACTGGTTTTTGTGGTCAATGCAGTATATTTCACAACTTTCAGTAACTATTCTCTCTATCAAACCTTTTGAAAAGCTATGGAAAGCTTCACCAATTTGAGATCATTATGTAAAGGTGACAATATCTTTGGCCAACTTTGGGCAACTTTCTTTCTCTACCTTGTCCAACAACCACCTAAGTGCCCCCTCTCCTCTGTGTGTACAATTTCAGGCGGATTTTCTCCTGGCTATGCCTCTCCTGCTCCAGGATCATTACTTATCATCTTAAATGAGAAGTCATGGAAGAGTCTCCCAAGTTCGCTCTGATAGTTTATTCTTCAATTCTGTATGCTACTTAACCACATTTTTTCCTTGTTTTTCTTTCTGTCTATCTATCTATAGAGAGAGAGCGCGTGCTGCTGTGGATTAAACCCTGGGGCATTCTACCTTTGAGTTACTGCCCCAGACCAATTTTATTTTTTTAGTTGGAAACTGGGTCTTGCTAAGTTGCTGAAAGCCTTGCTAAACTGATACGGCTGGCTTCAAACCTGTGATCCTCCTGTCTCAGCTTCTCAAGTACTGGGATTTCAGGTGGATGCCACTATGCCCAGCTCTTGTTGTTCATATTAACCTCTTTTTCCTATGTAATTCAGCATCACAATTTCAGAATCTCAAGGTTAGGGTAGACCTTAGAGGGGAGCAAATGCCATCCTGGAATAGTTTTACAGGATTAAGAATTAGAGATGGTTTTGTAGACCTTCTGCAGTTACCTCAGGTAACCCTACTCTTCAAATACAGGTGGATTTTCAAGTCCAAATCTGACATCTTTAGCATCATCACCCTTGCAACGGATAGACAAATATTTAGTGATTACCTACCATGTAACATTATTCCACATTTAGGTATTTCAAAGGAATAATAAGAATAAACAATGACTAAGATCATTCTATGCATTTTTCCAAACATTACCTCATTTAATATTCACAACAATCACATGAAGTCGGTATTATTAACATTCCAGTTTTTAAATGATAAAACTGAGGATCAGAAGGGAAAACGAACTGCCTAAGAGCCATATGCAGAGGCAGGATCCCCTCGCCAGGTGTGCCTGGCCCCAGCCAGGCTGCATGCCAGGATCCCCAAAAGAGCTTATGGAAAGCTCTGAGACTTCTGCCTATGTAATTCCTGGACCTCATGTAAAATTTTTCTAGAATCTTTTATTTCAAAGGTACTCAGAGAACTCAGTTTTTTCTTTAATATGCAAATGCTAGTTTTGAGATAAAATGATTTTCATAAATCTGATTTACTCTCAAAGTAGCACTACTTACCCATAAAAAGACTATTTTCACAAAAACCTAGAGAGGAATATGAAAATATTCAAAGTAAAAGCAATATTCTTGCCCTAAGAATAAAGTCTCCTGAGAAGACTATTAAAGAAGATGACAATACTTACTTGAATGTGTAAACTCTGGTATATTTGCTTAGAAAAAAACAAACAACAGTCTATATCCTTATGGAAAAAATTGAGAAGCTTCCAGCCCACTGATGCCATCACACGCTTTCTGGAAGAGCTAATCTGGCAGTTTCCACAGTACATTTTATAGCCAATTATTTTCTTCACTTTCCTTCAAACATCCAATTGGGTTCTTGACTATTAAAGATAAAATCCTTTGTTTCATGTTCCTTCTAATATGAAATTCGACCTATATTATTTTTTACTACTGGTTTTCCTTTCAACACAGTAGTAAGAAAAGCACCACACCATTCTTAGGATTCTCTAAGTGAAATGTCTTTCTGATCTCCACAGTATAATTTTCCATCCTCAGACCTAACCAACCTATAAAGCACTTCTTTGCTACTCTCTCTCCCTTCCCCAACTTCAGCAGAGTGTGTTTTTACCCCTTCCATTTCTCTAGTCTAGGAGCTTTCTTCCTAGAATGTGCAACCTTTTGAGGAACAGCCTTGTTTGCATGGCATCTCTGACAATCCCAGGGGGGACAGGGGAGGTGTGTGGACCACGAACCTGCCTAAAGAGCAGAGGAAGGCTGCAGAGCAGCAGAGCTGTCAGCGTGCCTCAAGACCCAGCAATGAAATGCCCTGGGTTCTTTCAGTTGAGGGCAGACGGTAGTGATGGTGTGGGATGGAGTTGGGGAACCTCACCTTATTTCATAATTGTTCCAAGTAATCAACAGTACCAGTTTCTCTCAGCAGCTCTCCAAACTCCTTTCACATTTTTTAAAAACAATTTTATTTTATGTAAAACTAGGATGAAAGCAGGAGGTGTTTCCGATTAGTATCCTATGGATTATCAATGCAGGGCAGTTCATGCTCACTTTTACACACCATTCTCAAAGAAGTTCCAAAAATCAACTCTAGGCTGGGCATAGTAGTGTGCACCTGTAGTCCCAGCTACTCTGTTCCCATCCCTTTGCTGGGCATCTTGGCACACCTGAGAGAAGGACAGCTCATGGTCCCTGAGCTCCAATTCAGGTGGGGGCTCAACACTAACAAAAATGAAATATTTTGAGACTAAGTACTACATCCCTTTTAGGAAAATCTCACCTCACCTAGTCCTCTTGCCCCTATAACATTATAAAGCAAGCTCTTTTCCTTTGTAACTTTAGGCCCTTGGTTGACTAAGAACCACAAGTTCCTAATAGTAAGGAATTTTGTTTGTCTGATATTGAAAAGAAAAACAAGGATGAAGAATCATGTATAAAGATAAAATAAATGAGCAAATGGTGGGAACACATTCTCTGAGCCGAGTTCCCCAGGGTATCCTGCAGGATGGGTGCTAATTACAGAGGGAGAGTGAAGCCTGTGTCTGGTTCCGAGCAGGTTCTAATTATAGCTCTGAATTTTGCTCCCATTTAAAATACCGATTTATAATTCAGATAGACACATGCAAAATAACTCAGTAGCTTTGAAGTAAGTAACAACATACAGAGAGATATTTCCAAAGTCTGGCCTCATTGAGACCATGTTGTGTGCACACAAGGCTTGCCGTTAGCCAATTACACAGGTCCCCATTGGAGAATACTGGAGAATGCTGACAAACTTGCAGAAAAACAGGGGTTCTGTTGTGCCCCTCAGCTTGTCCTTCCAGCCACATAATTGGTGGTTCAAATCTCTGGACAAGATCAAGGAGGTGGAAAATTTTCACTGTGGTTTTGTGCTTTATGAGATGTGTAAAATATAAGTTAGAGTTTCAGACTCCCATTGATGGCAATCCCCTGCACTGCCTCGCAGGAGCCTGGCAAGGATGGAAAGCAGCCTCCACCTGTGGAGGCAGCGAGGCCAGGAGGCCAGAGTCCCAGGTGACAGTCTCAGCTTAGATTTTGTTGTGCTTTGGAAAGCTGGTAGCTTGTAAAATGCTATTTTCCTGACACCTTATGCTACCAGTACCCAGGACTGATACAGTAAGCTTGAGCTATACTGTGACCAAGGAGGAATTATCAGATGAATCAATTTTCCAGCAGCATGATCCATGTGGGGGGCCCCTCAGGACAGGCTAGAATCCTTCATGGAATGGTTCTTGCATTTCCTCAGCAGCCTAGGCCAATGGAGAAGAACTCCCTTGGATCTCTTGAACACATAATCTTGGGCAGAGGGATCCATATATATATACATATATATATATATATATATATATATATATATATATATATATATATAATCAAAGCTTCAAATACTTTTTCACCAATTCCTGCCTTTTGCTTGGCTTAAGCAATCTATATACTTGCTCTAATTCTCTACCTATCTAGGCCCACTCATGTCAATATATCAGAATTCTCAACTGACTCATAAGGCACAGGAATGGGACTCTCTTGAAGAAAAAGGTTTTAGATTCTCCTAGGCAATACCCAACATTCTGGGAAAATCACAACCTTGATTCAGAAATCCTAACAAAGCCCTCTCAAGTTTAAGAAAATAGAGTACAATTTCTTTAGAATAAGATGTCACTTTAGGCAGAAAATGTGACATAATGGAGAGATTGAAAATAAAGATCCCAGAAGGAGAGAGAAAAGAGTAACTAATAGAACAAGGTCAGCGGGTGTGGTGGTGCATGCTTGTAATCCCAGTACTTGGGAGGCTAAGACCTGAGGATCCGAGTTCACGGCCAGTCTCAGCTATTTAGTGAGGCTCTCCAGAACTTAGTGAGACCCTGTTTCAAAATAAGAGAATAAAAAAAAATAGGATTGGGGGTTTGGCTCAGAGGTAAAATGCCCCTGGGCTCAATCCCCAGTACCGCAAAAAAAAAAAAAAAAAAAGAAAAGAAAAGAAAAAGAAAGCTGTGGAGGTGAAGCATAATCACCCATCTGGGGTCCCCACAATAGCTAGCACTGAGATGAGAAATGAATGGCTGGTGCTCTTTCCAGATTCACTGCTTTATGCTGAGTGTAGAGGGCTGGATCCTGCCATGTTGCCCTGATGCTTTCAACACTCAGGAAACTCTGTGCTCAAAAGCTAACACCAGTCAGGGTTGAGATGGAACCACCTAGGAGGTAGTGCCATCTTTCCCATAGCCAAATCAGTGGCTGAAAGCTCTACCTATAGATATTTAACTCTTCTGTTTTAAGATATTTTATTTTCTAATGTTGAAATCTTTACATGCAGCCTCTGCCTTCATCAAATCCAAAGTGCTCTGCCTAGAACTGGACACAGAACCACAGGGTGGGGGCGGGGGGCAAACTTCTTCAGAGGAAGAGATAGGCTGACAACGGGTAGTCATGATAATAGCTATGATTTGGGCACCTGTTAGGTCCTGATCACATTCTAAGGGGGGAAGTATTAGTCAAACAAAGCAGTCCAGAACTATACTGCTGTGAATTTAAGGTAATTATTCCCAACCTAGGCACAATAATGGAGTTGGAATGTCTAAATCATTTGTGAGGTCACTAAGGTGATTGGGTGGTTCTAATACCATGATTTGGGGTATTATCCTATTTGAACGTGAAAACCTCCCTGTGAGAGGTACATTAATGCTATGTCAAAGATTCTAGAACACGCTTTCTTTTTCACAGTTCAGCAAATTTGAAATTAGATGCATCTACAATCACAATTGGAAATTTTTCTTTTTTTTTTTTTTTGAGGGGGGAGGAACATAAAAAGGGGGAAGGGAAGGAAGCAAAGAACAAATATAATGAATAGAAAATAGTTGTAAGGGGGGTAGATATTAATTCAACTATTTCTATAATCTATTTATTTATTTATTTATTTATTTATTTATTTATTTATTTATTTTTGTGGTACTGGGGATTGAACTCAGAGGCATTCTACCTCTGAGCTACACCCCTAGTCCTATTTTTATTCTTTACTTTGAAACCGGGTCTCACTAAGTTGTGGAGGGCCTCACTAAGTAGCTGAGGCCGGCTGCGAACCCGGATTCTCCGGTCTCAGCCTCCCAAGTACTAGGATTACAAGCATGCGCCACCATGCCTGGCTTCTATAATCAATTTAAATGTCAATTAAGAAAGATGCCAGAGTGAATAAAAGAAAAGCTGGTAAACAAACAAACAAACAAAGAATTGTTAGCCGGGCGTGGTGGCGCACGCTTGTAATCCCAGCATTCGGGAGGCTGAGACCGGAGGATCCGGGTTCGTGGCCAGCCTCAGCTACCTAGTGAGGCACTCCGCAACTTAGTGAGACTCGGTTTCAAAATAAAGAATAAAAAGTAGGGCTGGGGGTGTAGCTCGGAGGTAGAATGCCCATGAGTTCAACCCCCAGTACCGCAAAAAAAAAAAAAAAAAAAA
>PVLC010013789.1:0-40751 GCA_004027655.1 Graphiurus murinus
TACTGGGGATTGAACTCAGGGGCATTCTACCTTCGAGCTACACCCCCAGCCCTATTTTTTATTCTTTATTTTGAAACCGAGTCTCACTATGTTGTGGAGTGCCTAACTAGGTAGCTGAGGCTGGCCACGAACCCAGATCCTCCGGTCTCAGCCTCCCGAATGCTGGGATTACAAGCGTGCGTCACCACGCCCGGTTTGTAGTTTTCCATTGACCTTAATAACAGCACACTGTGATATTAGGAGATACTTTAAGGGATCTCCTGCTTCCCAGGCATACACTTTGCCTCTATTGTGAAGTAACAGTCCAATTTCCCCTTGTTAATCTCTATCAATAACCCCCCAAAAATCCATAACTCCCTTTTTAGCCTGCTGTCTCAGAGGTGTGGAGTCCAGTGGAATCATTGTTAGGTCTGCTGGTAGAAGCATTCTCTCCTCTGGAACTAAGATCTAGAGGTCAGCAGAGCATAAAAGTTCCTGGGACAGGAAGCAAAAAATTTTTTAGTGTGTCACTAGGGTTAACTTCCAGATGGAAAGAACAGTAGTACACCATCACTGTCCTATCCCAGGAGTATATCAACTCCCTAGCCCTGTGTCATAATTTAGTTCATAGAGATATTGATTGCCTTTCTCTTTCACAAGTCCATTCCACTGGCCCATTATATTGATAACATTATGATGCTGATTGAACCAAATAAGCAAGAGGTAGCAATGAGTTTGGACTTATTAGTGACGCATTTGCATACTAGGTGATGGAAAATAAATTCAACCTAAAATTCAAGGGCGTTCTACCTCAGTAAAATTTCTAGGAGTCCAGTAGTGTGGAACATGCTGAGATATTCCTCCTAAGGTAAAGGATAAATTGTTGCATCTGGCCCCTCCCACAACTAAGAAAGAAGCACAATGCCTGGTAGGCCTGTTCAGCCTTTGAAAGCAACACATTCCTCACTTGGGTGTGTTACTCTGGCCTATCTACTGAGTGACTTGAAAAGCTGCTGGTTTTGAGTGGATAACAGAATGGGAGAAGGCTGCTCTGCCATTTGGGCCCTATGATCCAGCAGACCCTTGGCACTTGAGGTGTCCATGGCAGATAGAGATGTTGTCTGGAGGTTTTGGCAAGTCTCCATAGGTGAATCACAGAGAAGACCATTGGGGTTCTGGAGCAAGGCACTGTCATCATCTGCAGACAATTACTGTATCTTTGAGTAGCAGCTCTTAGCTTTCTACTGGGCCTCAGTGGAAACTGAATGCTTGTTTATGGGTCACCAAGTTACCATGTAACCTGATCTGCCCATTATAAACTGGATGTTTATAATATTTATGATGACCCCCTAAACCATAAAGCTGGACATTTCCAGGAGCAGTCCATAATCAGAAGGAATTGATACATACGTGACTGGGCCCGAGCAGGTTCTAAAGGCACAAGTAAGTTACATGTAGAAATGGCACAAATGCCCATGGGCCCTCTTCCTGCTACCATGCCTTTGGTCCCTCACTATGACCCTTTGGCTTCATGGGGTGTACCATATGATCAAATGACAGAGGAAGAGAAAAGTTGAGCCTAGTTTTGGGGAGATACTGCATGATATGCAAATACCACCTGAAAGTGAACAGCTGTAACACCATAGCCTCTCTGTGGACATTCCTCAAAGACAGTGGTGAGGGGAAATCTTCTCAGTGGACAGGATTTCACACAGTTCTGGTTATGCATTTTGTTTGGAAGGAAAAATAGCCAGATGTTTGATTATACACTGACTCCTGGGTGTAGCCAATGACTTGACTGGATGATCAGAGACTTGGAAGGAACATAATTGGAAGATTGGTGACAAGGACATTTGGGGAAGAGGTATGTGGATTTATCTCTCCAAATGGGCAAATAATGTGAATATATTCATGTCCCATGTTAATGCTCATTAAAAAGCGATCTCAGCACAGGAGGAGTTCAACAATCAAGTGGAGAAAATGACCTGGTCTGTGGAGAGCACTCAGCCCCTGTCTCAGTCTCCCCTGTCATTGCTCAATGGGCTCATGAACAAAGTGGCCATGGCAGCAGGGACGGAAGGTCTGCATGGGCTTAGAAATATGGAGTCCCACTCACCAAAGCTGATCTGATAATAGCCACTGCTGAGTGCCCAATCTTTCAGCAGCAGAGACTGACCATGAGCCTCTGATATGGTAGCATTCCTCCCAGTGAGCTGCCAGCAACCTGATGGCAGGTTGACTACATGGGGCCATTTCCATCATGGAAGGAACAGTGCTTTGTCCTTACTAGAATAAATACTTTGGGTATGGATTTGCTTTCTCTATACATAAAGCCTCACCCTAAACTACCATTGTGGACTTATGGAGTGCCTTATTCACCTTCATGGTATTCTACACAGCGTTGCCTCTGACCAAGGAATTCACTCCACAGCCAAAGAAATATGTTGATAGGCTGATGCTCATGGCATTCACCAGTCTTTACAGTTTTCCCCACCATCCTGAAACAGCTAGTTTCATAGAATAGTGGAATGGCCGTTTAAGACTCAGTTACAGTGTCAGATAGGTGGCAATATCTTGCAGAGGTGGGGAAAGGTTCTCCTGATATTGTATATTCTCTAAATCAGCAACCACTTTATGATACTGTTTCCCCTAAATCTAGAATTCACATATCCAGTCATCAGAGGGTGGAAACATGAATGGCACAATTAATTACATACCCAGGAACTCACTTTCTCTAGCCATACCATCACCAGGCTGGGTTTCCACCCAGGAAATCCATTATAATGGATTTATCTACTGATGATATTACAACCCTCATGACTTAATTATACCAACTGCTACAAATATGCTTATATAAGTGTTTGTATGGATGTATGTTTCATTTCCTTTAAGTAAATATTTAGCATATAATTGGTGGATCATAAGATAACTATAATCATAACTTTGTAAGAAACTATCAAAATTTCCACAAAGTTGCTATGACATTAACTTTCCCAGCAACTTTGGAGAGTTCTGGTTTCCTCACCAAAGCTTAGTACTTCCAATCTTTTTAATTTTGGATATTCTAATTGATGTGTGCTGAAGTCACATTGTGACCTTCATTTGCATTTCTCTTTCAAGGTTTCTAACACTGGAACTTGTTGTTTTTATTTTTGCTGAAATAAATTTTTGTTGTCTGTGTGTGCCAGAAGGAAAACCTGAAAAAACTTAACTTCTATTTAGATTCTAATATGAGGCTTCCCTCATTTACCCTGCTCCTCAGGATTCTGGGATGTTTTCAAGGGGATTTCTGCAGGCTAGATGGCTTGTTTGCCTGGTGTTCTCCTCAATGAGTACTTAGGGCTCAGGTCTGTACTCTGGCATTTACCCCTCCTCCACATGCTTTCTATTGTACAAAACTTCATTGACAAATATCTGTGGTGGCTGTTTATCTCTAGTTTTCTTTCTTATTTCATTTACTTTAAAAAGTGTATTTAATGATATAGATGGAGGAAAAAACACAAATGTTCAGTTTTCCACATTTTCAATTGAGACTCTTTTTCTTTTCACTTTACTTTCTCACTTTTTCATTATTATTCCACAAGAAAGTTATTAATGACACAGCTTATGTTATCTTTAAATTTAATTCTGGTTGATTTAAGTGATTTCAACCAAAGCCTCCTTCCTTTACCAAAATTTCTGTGTCCTAATTCTCTATGCTTTCTTTCTTTTTTTATTGTAGTAATTCTTGCAATATAGCATACATCTTTGTTAAGTACAAGTTGTTAACAACATATTTGTATACAATTCTCATTTGACCCCTTCCCCAATTCCCACCCCGTTCCCTCCCCCTCCCTCCCCCTCAGATTCACTTCAGTGAGTGACCTTGATTTTCTTGAGTTCTTTGTATATCCTATTTATTAAACCTCTATCTGAAGTGTAACTGGCAAAAATTTTCTCCCACTCTGTAGGCTCTCTGTTGAGGTTCTTGATAGTTTCCTTTACTGTGCAGAAGCTCTTCAGTTTAATGCAATCCCATGTATTGATCTTCCTTTGAGCTGCTTGTGCTTTTGGGGTCTTCTTGAGAAAGTTTAATACCTGTGCCTATGTGTTCAAGTGTTGGTCCTATGCCGTCTTCAAGTAGCTGCAAGGTCTCTGGTCTGACATCCAGGTCCTTGATCCACCTTGAGTTTATTTCCATTTTCCTGCATATGGTTAACCAGTTTTGCCAACACCATTTGTTAAAGAGGCTATCCTTTTTCCAGTGTATCTTTTTGGCTCCTTTGTCAAAAATCAGTTGACTGTAAGTCTGTGGGTCTGTTTCTGAGTCTTCTATTCTGCTCCATTGGTCTATGTATCTATTTTTGTGCCAGTACCATGCTGTTTTTATTACTGTGGCTTTGTAGTAGAGTTTAAAGTCAGGTATTGTGATGCCTCCTGCATGATTTTTATTGCTAAGAACTACTTTGGCTATCCTGGGCTTTTTGTTTTTCCAGATGAATTTAAGGACTGATTTTTCTATGTCTATGAGGAGCGTCCTTGGCAATTTCTTGGGTATTGCATTGAATTTGTAGATCAGTTTTGGGAAGATAGCCATTTTGATGATATTTATTCTGCCTATCCAAGAGCATGGGAGGTCCTTTCATCTCCTAACATCTTCATCAATTTCTTTCTTCAGCTTTCTATAATTTTCCTTATAGAGGTCTTTAATTTCCTTGGTTATGTTTATCCCTAAGTATTTTATATTTTGGGGTGATATTGTGAGTGGAATTGCTTTCTGGATTTCTTTTTTGATTGATTTGTGGTTGGCATATAAAAAGGCTTCTGATTTTTTAAGATTGATTTTGTATCCAGACACCTTACTGAATTTGTTGATCAGTTCTATAAGTTTTTTGGTTGAGTTTGTTGGGTCTTCTAAGTATAGTATCATGTCGTGTGCAAAAAGGGATAGTTTTAGTTCTTCTTTCCCTATTTTTACCCCTTTGATTTCCTTCTCTTGCCTTATTGCTCTGGCTATAGTTTTGAGTACTATATTAAACAGAAGAGGTGATAATGGACATCCTTGTCTTGTTCCTGTCTTTAGTGGGAACTCTTGCAGTTTTCTCCATTTAATATGATGCTGGCTGTAGGCCTATTGTATATTGCCTCAATTATTTTGAGGTATGTTCCTTCTATTCCAATTTTCTGTAGTGCTTTTAGCATGAATGGGTGTTGGATCTTGTCAAATGCTTTTTCAGCGTCAATTGAGATGATCATGTGATTTTTGTCTTTGAGTCTGTTTATATGGTGAATTACATGGATTGTTTTTCGAATGTTGAACCAGCCTTGCATCCCTGGGATGAACCCAACTTGGTCATGGTGTATAATTTTCTTGATGTGCTTTTGAATGCAAATTGCTAGTATCTTGTTTAGCAGTTTTGCATCTAAATTCATCAATGATATAGGGCTATAGTTTTCTTTTCTTGAGCTGTCTTTATTTGGTTTTGGTATTAGTGTGATGTTGGCTTCATAGAATGTGTTTGGGAGGGTCCCGTTTCTTTCTATTTCATGGAATAGCTTGAGGAGTATTGGGATTAGCTCTTCTAAAACTGTTTTATAAAATTCACTTGGAAAACCATCTGGTCCTAGGCTTTTGTTTGATGGTAAACTCTTTATTGCTATTTCTATTTCTTTGATTGTTATTGGTCGGTTTAAGTTTTCAATATCTTCTTGACTCAATTTAGGGAGGTTATAGGTGGTAATATCTCCTTTTTCATCTCTTATTTTGGTAATTTGGGTCGCTTCTCTCTTTCTTTTGGTCAGATTGGCCAATGGTTTATCTATCTTGTTTATTTTTTCAAGGAACCATCTTTTAGTTTTGTTGATCTTCTGTATTGTTTTTTTATTCTCTAATTCATTAATTTCCGCTCTGATTTTCATGATTTCCTGTCTTCTCCCGGCTTTGGGGATAGATTGTTCTTGTTTATCGAGGGCTTTGAGCTGTGTCATTAGGTTATTTAATTGGTGGTTTTCTGTTCTCCTTATGTTGGCACTCAGTGCTATAAATTTCCCTCCTAGTACTGTCTTCAGGGTGTCCCAGAGGTTTTGATATGTTGTATCTCCATTTTCATTGGTTTCTAGGATTTTTTAAATTTCTCCCCTTACTTCTTCTATGACCCTCTCTTCATTCAGCAGTGTGGTGTTCAGTCTCCATGCACTTACTCGGTTACTTTGGGTCTTCCTGGAGTTTATTTCTAGTTTCACTCCATTGTGGTCTGAGAAGATGCAGGGAATTATGTTGCATTTTTTGAATTTGCCAGTGCTCGCTTTGTGGCCGAGGATGTGGTCTATTTTGGAGAAGGTTCCATGAGCAGCTGAGAAAAATGTGAATTCAGTTGTAATTGGGTGGAAGAGTCTATATGTGTCTAATAGGTCCATTTGGTTTATGGTGTCCTTTAGGTCTGAGGTGTCTCTACTGACCTTTTGTTTAGAGGAATGATCTAGAGATGTAAGAGGAGTATTGAAGTCTCCTAGTATTAGTATATTGGGATCTATGTGTGTCTTTATATCATACAGAGTTTGTTTTATGAAAGTGGCTGCACCTATGTTTGGGGCATAGTGTCTCTTCTGATAAGCTTGAGTTTGAAGTCTAGTTTATCTGATATCATAGTTAATACTCCTGCTTGTCTCCAAGTTCCATTGGCATGGATTACCTTATTTCAGCCCTTCACCTTTAGTTTGTGGGAATCTTTGCTTGTAAGGTGTGTTTCTTGCAAGCAGCATATAGATGGATTCTGGGTTTTGATCCATTTTGCCACCCTGTGCCTTTTTATTGGGGAGTTGAGACCATTTATATTCAGTGTGATTATTGAGAGATGATTTTTAATTCCTAACATTTTGAGTTTTGACTTCTGTTTGCAGTAGTGTTTGTTCTTTTTTGCTTAGCTGTTTGCTTCCCGGAAATTATTGTTTCTCTGGTTCTGATGTTTACTGGTTAGTTCTTATTTCTAGTTAATCTCTTTAAGTAGTTTCTCTAGTGCTGATTTGGAAGACAAAAATTCCTTCAGTTTCTGTTTGTCATGGAAGATTTTTATATCTCCGTCAATTTTAGGAGAGAGTTTTGCTGGGTATGAGAATCTTGACTGCAAGTTATTTTCTTTCAGAGTTTGGAATATGTTACTCCAGCCTCTCCTGGCTTTCATGACTTGATTCGGGAGGTCTGGCATAATTATAATTGGTTTGCCTCTAAATTTCACTTGGCCTTTTACTTTCATTGTCTTTAAGATTCTCTCCTTTGCCTCTACATTGGTCAATTTGATTACTATGTGGCATGGTGAACCTCTTCTTTGGTCTTGTCTTGAGGGAGTTCTGTATGTTTCCTGAACCTGTGTGTCAACTTCTCTTTCTATGTTTGGAAAATTCTCTGTTATTATTTCTTTGAAGAGATTGTTTATTCCAGAAGTTTCAAATTCTAATCCCTCTTCTATGCCTATTATTCTTAGGTTAGCTCTTTTAAAATTGGCCCAGATCTCTTTGATGTCCAATTCATACTGTCGTATTTTTTTTTCTAAGTTATGTACTGTAGATTCATTGTTAGTTTGGTCATCCTCTAAGAGTGATATTCTATTTTCCATGTGATCTAATCTGCTGTTTATAGTTTGAATTGATGCCTTCATTTTGATTATTTCATCTTTCACTTCCTTCAATGCTTCTGTTTGGTTTCTCTTTAGGTCTTCGAATTCTCTGTTTATTTGTTCCTTTATGTCTTCCTTTATTTCTTTAAAGCTCTGCCTACATTCTTTCTGAAAATCCTGTATTGTTTCTAGTAATAAAGCTCTGAATTGTTCTTCTGGTAGTCTCTGCCATTTTGGGTTGGTGAGATCTGTTATTGAGGGATTGTGGTGGCTCATCGTTTTTTTGTTATTTTTCCTTCCCATGGTTCCCCTGTTCTTCAATTTATATCTTTGCTGTTCTTGCAAGTTTTCTTGTCCAATCTCTGTAGTTGGGGTTTAGGGGTGACAGGGTGTGTTCAGAGATAGAGTTTGGGTGAGAGGTCACTGTAACAGATGCAGGGATAGGGTAAAGAAGGGGGTAAAGATTAGAGATGGTAGATATTGATATGCGATAGGAAAAAGAGGAAAAGAAAAGAGAGGAGGTGAACTGTAGCAGAGAGGAATATGGGGGGGGAGCTTGTAAAAAGGGTAAGGAGGGGGTTCAATGACCTAAGCAAGAGATAACAAAGCAAGTATTCATCCAAACAAACATAAACAAATCAAAGCAATACAAAACTATAACAAAGTATAGACAGATAAATTTAAAACTTAACACCAAAAGAGAATGAAAAAAACAAAACAAAAAACAAAAAACAAAACAATAACCCAAAATCTAGAAATAGCAAACAGACACTAAAACCAAGGTCTGCTAGTTTGTAAGTACCCAGCTTAAATTTTCATGTGTGTCTTTGGCGTTTTTTATTTAATTAATTAATTAATTAATTAATTAATTAATTTATTTATTTATTTTTTAATTTGCTCTGTCAGTGCAGGCAGAGAATTACCCACTGCTAGTTTATGTCTCTGGACTCTCCACTGGGTCTGGCTGCATCCCTGTCTCTGCTTTTTGCTTTAGCAGTCTAAAAGCCAGGCCTTTCCAGATACCCTGTGTGCACTGGGTTCCTCCGCCCTTCTGGCCCTGTCTAGGCTCTAGCAGGGCAGATGGCTGAGTCTATCCTTTGTTTTGTAAATCCCGCACCCTGCACCCGGGGTGCGTGTAGCCCAACTTACGGCTCCCTGCTGCTCTGCCTGTTCCCGTTCTGATGGCTGGGGGGCAAAATAGGACAATGATGGTCTGTGTAGCTAGCAGGAAGTTGGTGGGAGGGTCTGTGGAGATCTGGGGCCAACGCCACGTCTGGGTTGTTAGCTTGTGCCCGTGTAGTTAGCCGCTCATAGCGTCTGGCTCATCCCCGCTGCTCCTTCCATAGCCTAATTCTTCCACGCAGTGCCAATCCACGGCTGTGCGCGGTGTAGGGCCGCGGCCCTGGGCATGGGGTGGTAGCAAGTTCCCTTGCCCTCCTGAGTCCGCTTTTTTGATCTTCTTTAGGTGTAGTTCAAATTTCACTTTTTTTTGTTGTATTTTTCTTCTGTTAAGATGCTCCTTATATGGTAAATTTTGTTCAAAATCACAGCATCTGAGGAAAGCTGTTTCATTCAGTCGCCATCTTGGATCCGACTCTCTATGCTTTCTTCCAACTTCGCTTTCATTCCTTTTCTCTTTTTTCTTTTTTTTTGTCTTACTGACTACTGACTAGTTCCTTTTTTTCTGAATTACATACATTATATGAACATATCAGGAATGGGGAGACACATATATATATATCCCTAACCCTAACTCTAACCTAATTATATATATATAATATATATATTATATATATATTATTTCCAGTGGTTCTGTGATGTAAATTCTTTCAGTGAAACTCTGTGAGCATTTGATATGCTACTGTTCAACAGTAGCCTAATTGCAGAAGGGAAGAGAATTATTGGTCTCTATGCATCATGGTCTGGGCTCTGCCAGATAAAATGTAGAAGGAAGCTTCATGATAATTTTTGATGAAGGTTTTCTTGTTTCTTTGAATCCAAAAAAACTGCCTTATATAAAATATGTTGACAGGGAAAACTGACCATTTCAAGCAACATCTAAACCTAATATTTAAAATAAGAAAGGCAAAACATGCCTTTTTTTCATTTCCTTTTAGGAGTATACAACTCTAAAATTCTCTCAAGCTAAATAGAGAAGATACAGGTCATAAAAATTTTGCAAGAATTGTACTATAACTAGCAAATATGTTTTAGGGGATAATGAGACAATTTCTAGTCAACTTTAAAAATACTTAGTGTGCCATTGGGGGAAAAAAATTATGATGCTTGTCTTGTGCATTTTCTCACTTCTCTCCTAGTTGGCAAATTTAGAGACTTACAGGGGCATAAAAAATATTTAAAATAATCTCAAAACACTTACATTTGAAACAGTATTGTTTTGCAATGTGTTTTTGCTATGATAATTTAGAGTTACCATTATTATTATGATTTTACATTTTTAACCACTAGACTTTTAATTGGTATACTATTAAGACACTGAATCCAAGGATGCCAGTTAATTTGTATTTGTGGTAGGTTTTTCTGACAGATACTAAGTATTAAATGTATTTTACATTTAACATTTCTTGCCATGTATGTCAAGTGAGTGAATCATACTTGGGAAAAACAAATTGTTATACAGAAAATGAAGATAGTCCCAAATGTTCAAGAACCTCTGATGGTATATGAAAGCTTTCATTTTTGAGTAAGTGGTTTAAATCTTAGGTACTGTGTAATTTTTATTAGAAAGTTTAGGATAGTCTCTGATTTATGCTCTCTCACTTTTTTATGATTTTAGTAATACATTGTAATTATACCTCATAGTAAGGGTCAAAGTGATGTATTCATATATGCAGACAACACTTAGTATGTTTTCTCTGCACTTCACCCTGCTCACCCTCTTCCCTCCCTGTACATATTATTGTGATTGATAGTAATTTCTCCATACATGAGCATAATAGCATTTGAACTGTTCTCATCCTCAAGCCTCATTTTACCTCCTCAACTACCACTACCAATTTCCTTACACTATTCTAATGATTTCTCTCCTCATTTAGCTGAAGTCACTTTTGTTTCCTGTTTTCTCTCTAGCTTGCACATATGCAAGAAAGCATATAACCCTTAACTGAGACTGGCTTATCTAACTTAACATAATAGTCTCCAGTTTCAACAATTTTCTTAAAAATTTCATAATTTTGTTCTTCATGGTTGAGTAAAATTTCATTGTATGTATACCACATTTTCTTTAGTCAATCATTAATTGACATCTAGGTTGATTCCATAATGTAATTATTATTAATTGTGCTTCTGTATCACTATCATATTCTAAATGTCATTCTTTTGTGAAGATTCTGAGGAGTGATATACCTGAGTCATATTATAGTTACATTCCTAATCTTTTCAGGAACACACATCTTGCCATTGCATAAAGTGAAAAGAATACAAGTCAGAGAAAGGTAAGAAAATACACTAAAAATCTATTTTAGATTATTATTGTATTCCATTATTTTTCTAATTGGAAGCTTCAAGGATTAGACAGAAATGAGTTATGGCATATGGGAAAATATCATGAAAAATATACCAAAACTACATCCATTCTATAGTTTCCAGAGCACAATAGAAATTTTTTGCTAGACTTAATTCGAACAATAAAATACATAACTTAGCAAAAATGTAAATAAAATGTTATTATATCTTTAACTGATGAAGAATCATAAGAGAGCTATGATTACTGATCTGCATTAGAGCTCTGGTAATTAAAATCTGAATTCAAGAAAAATACATCAGTATAGTTTTCTATATTATGTATAGGAGCACACAAATTTTCAAGTACCTGCATCACTGTTTAATAAAGTCTTGTCTCCTAAATATGAAACTGAAGGCTTGAGGAGAGTAATTTTATGGTTTGGGCATAACTGAACTGGTTTTCTAGATCAGAAATGACTTCCTCTGTGGATTTTATGCTCTGTGTTGCTTTTCTATCCCCTAACATATGCAGGAAGATTATGATGCTTTCACAGATAAAGAAAAATCTTTATACTGGTTGGTCTCATTGTATTTATAAAATAGTTTTTGTAACATTGCATAAAAATGTTGACTTATGGGTAGTGGTACATAAATTTATGTAAAACACTACCCATAAAACACTTTTAATTAGCTCTTCAGACATATGTTTATCTAAGCACAGAATATCAGGTGTGGCTACAGAGACAGACTAACTCTACATTATTATGATTATTGGTTTTTATTTGAATTTTGTTTTTTTTTTTAAACAAATGAGTCCCAAAGTGAGAATGATGTTGAACAAACTTTTGTTGCAATGGAAACACTGGTTTATATGCAGTTTTTGTGGAAATCTTGCCAGATTATGGCTTGAATTTGTTAGAATGCTATTTCCAAAGGCTAAACAGGAGTGCAGAGGTGGAGCACAGGGATGCTGTGGAGGATGAAGGATAGGTAGGGACCAAAGAATTCTAACAGGGTCTGTTTACCATCATGACCTTGCATCTACTATGTACTCCTCCTAATTATTTATCAGCCTTAATTTTAGCTTAACTCCTTCTGAAGTTCAAGTGTCACTAAAGTTTTGGATCCTTAAATGTCTTTTCTAAAAACTCATTTAGTTTTCTTTCCAGTTACAAGATATAGGAACTGTTAATACCTATTTCATTTATCTTTCTTAACTATGGCTGTAAAAATGATGTCCTCACTGGGCCTTCTTCAATATTTTTTATTTTTCTTTTTGTTTCCTTCTGTAGCAGTGGACTATGCTTACTACTCCACTTTTAAATTGTAGTATTCCACAGTTCTATTATTTCTTGCTTCTCTATTTACTTCTTGAGAAGTGACTTTTCAGTCAGCCTAGTAGTCTATTTTTCTATACATGTCTTTTAAACATAGATGTTTGAATAATGCCCCTGGACTCCTCTTTTACTTCTATAATATAAATGCACACATACATACACAAACACACACACACAATATATATATATTATGTATTATATATAAGCATGTGAATGTATATATATAGTACATATATTGAGTAATATATATTATTATTCTTTCACACAAATGTTAAAAATTATGAAATACTGCATTATATAAGTTCTATGTTACTTAAGACATGGTTTGCCTTCAAAGAATCACATTGTGGTGAAAGAGACAGCCCCATTACAACATCAGGCCATGATGTGCTATTTGGAGGAGGTGAGTCTTCTCAGGTATGGATATCCAGGAAGGCAAGTGGACTTGTTAAAAAGTACAATATCTCATTGTACTATGGTGGATTGGTTGGGTCATTGGGCAAGTTTGAGGAAGAAAATAAAGATAAGAACAGAGTTAGAAAGTAGCAAGTCTATGTATGTCCTTTTATGATATCCTAATATTTATGTGCCAGATATATTCTATTCTTCTTTGTCTAGTCCCATTACTTCTCTTTTGTGAAACCACATTCACCACTTTAAAAAAGAAATAACCACTTAGTAGATAGAGTTGCTGAATTAAATGCTTTTCTAATAGTCTATTTTGTAAAATTGCTGAACTCTCTTAATAAAATCATTACTAATTTTATCTTTTTGATCCTCCCATCATACATATACATGTTGAGATTAAAAGATGGCAAGAATATCTCATATGATGTTTGAGCTACTTTGGTGAATCAGATAAAACAACTTAACATGTATGTGCACAAGGATGCTTAACGTCCTGCTGTTATAGTGGCAAAAAACAAACAGAACTCTGGTCCATCAATTGGAGATGCTTACATAAATGTGGTATGATCTATTTATGAACAGTTATGTGAAGGTTAAAAATAATAGACCTATGTGTTATTGTGTGGATATAGAATGTCCCCTAAAGGGCTCATGTATTGATGTTCAGAGGAAATATAATTGGATCATGAAGGATCTAATCTCATCAGTCCATTGTAATGGACTTTTTGGGTGGTAACATATGCAGATAAGGTGTGACTGGAGTAGGTAGGTCACTGGAAGTGTGGCGTTCAGGACTATACACACACACACATATACACATACACACACACACACGCACACACACACACACAGACCTTTTGAATTTCTCTCTTTTTTCCTGGCCTCCATGATGTGAGAGCAGAGCTGTTGTGCTCTCTTTTTCTCTGTTTCCTACAACTATGCCCTGAGTTCCACAGATGTCACCTGACCTAATGTGGACTTATAACACTCTGAAACCTACAGAACTATGAGTGAATAAATATTTCTTCCTCTAAGTTGTGGTCATCAAGAATTTTTGGTCACAGCAGTGAGAATGTCAAATGAAACATTGATTTCAGGGCTTAACATGGTACTTTAAGTAAGAAGAGAATGAAAAATTGATGATCTTATTATTATCATTTCTTCTTTCTCAAGGCTTCAGTAACACAATTAATAAGGATTGACCCTACATTGTATTTATTCTTGTTTTGGTTGATATCACTTTCTTTTTTTCAGCATGTTAAGTATCATTTATCCTATATATAATGATCTTTTCCACATCAATAACTCAGGTTACTATTATATTGTTTTTGTTGTTATTAGGGTTGCTAAATTGATTTTATAAAAGGCAGGATGTCTTTATCTGAAACTTTTTTGCATTTACATTTTGAAGTACATGTTTCCCCCCTTTGACCTGATATAATTCCTGTTACCTGCTGCAGGGCCCTGCAGGAATTGCTTGCTGACACTTTGATAAGGTAGATATTCTGTTCATTTCTCAAACTGCCTGAGGAATTTTAGCCTTGGGTTCTAGGGTATCCTGATCTTTACCCTAAGGGTTCATCCTTTAAGACTGTGACCTTTAGCTTTACCCTGTTGGAATACTTCTTAGTTATCATTTCTGAGGTCACCTCAGTCCAGCATGAGAGAGGCACAAACTGCCCTCCCGAGTGAAAATTTGCACACAGGCAAGTTTCCAAGGACCAAATAGGACTCATAAGCAGGTGGACCCTGGTGGCAGCCTCCTCATTTCCACCTTTCCTTCCCTTATTCATCTATGAATGCCTTGTTGTTTTTCCCTGACTCAACTCATGACTGCTTTGTTGGCCCATGTGTTTAATCATTTTTACAATGTTTTGGTTAAAGCCCTAAAAAAAAAAAAAAGTTAGTTGAAGAATAGCAGGAGATCTTTATCACCTCCCTATTATCCCTATACCTCTAATAATTATTCTGACTCCAAGTAATTCATGTGAGATACTTCTAATTTCATCTCATCAGCACCTTTCCACAACATTACCCTGGGTTTCCACACAAGATTTCCGATTAATGAAGGGATGACAATTCATTTTTTTCCAGCCTGTTAAGTCATCCTGCATTTCTCAGCCAGCCAGCTTTTCTAGCACCTGACCCCAAAGTTTAAAGGGAACTTCATGTGTATGAAATGCCTTAATCATTTTGCATGGCAGAAAGAAAAAAAAAATTGTTTTGATTTAAGGTGTACATAGAAGTTTCTTTTTATTTATTTTTTATTTTTTTAATTGGTGCATTGTAATCATACATCTTTGTTAGGTAAGATGTACATAGTAGTTTCTGCAATTGATACTTTAAATATTAAATTCAGAAGTCAGGTGTGGTGGTGCACACTTGTAATACCATTACTTGGGAGGCTGAGACTGGAGGATCTGGGTTGACAGCTAGCCTCAGCTACTTAGTGAGGCCTTCCACAACTTAGTGAGACCCTGTTTCAAAATAAAGAATAAAAAACAAGACTGGAGGTGTAGTTCAGAGGTAGAACGCCCCTGGGTTCTAGCCCCAGTTCCAAAAATAATAATAATAATAATAAATAAATAAATTCAGCAGGAAAGCAGAAAAAAAAAAAAAAAAACCAGAAAGAGTTATTTGAATCATGTCTATGTATTCAGGTCAGTTGATTTCCTATATAACATGTTTAATGTTTCCTCAAAACATTCTATCACTGTTTTCATTTCTATATCTGCAGCTTCAATTTACATTCTAGATATCTCTTGCCTAAATTTCAGTCACTGATTCATAAGGTTTACTATAATCAGTCTTAGATGCTTTTAGTCTATTTTCTACAAAAGACCAATATTTAAAATGCTAACCCAATCATCTGAATGGAAATAGCCTTTAATTGTACCATGACATATAAGGTAAAGGCATAAATCAGTAATAATCAAGGTGTGCCGGGAGTGGTGGTGCACGCTTGTAATCCCAGCATTTGGGAGGCTGAGACCGGAGGATCCGGGTTCGCAGCCAGCCTCAGCCACGTAGTGAGGCACTCTGCAACTTAGTAAGACTCGGTTTCAAAATAAAGAATAAAAAATAGGGCTGGGGGTATATCTTTGAGGTAGAACGCCCCTGAGTTCAAACCCAGTACTGCAAATAATAATAATAATAATAATAATAATAATAATAATAATAATAATAAAGTGCTTCCACAAATTGTTACAAATCAATGATGAACAAAGTAGTATAGAAATTCAAACATTTAGAATAATTTCTAGAAATTTTGTATTGTCCTGATATCTAAGTATGCAGTTATATATTTCATAAATGTATCTGTCCATATAATACTTGAAATTTAAAACAATACTAAAAAAATCTTTTTCTAATCTTTTTTTTTTTTAGCAAGACATTGCTAAAGGTGTCAGTATTTACCACCTTTCAGTCTCTTCAGCTCTGTCTTCTTTCCCATGCCAAAATTTTTATCCAGTAATTTCAATGAATTTTATTCAGTTATTGTTAAATAAACTAAAACACAAAGCAATATAGTACAGTGGCTATAAAATGGGATTCCAGAGTAAGACAAAGCAAGACAGAAGGAGTCAAATCTATTCTCCATTAGTTATCAACTGTGTGACTTTGGGGAATTTAATTACATATCTGTGCTTCAGTTTCTGGCTGCCTCATATGTTTGTCAGGAAGATGAAATAGTTTAAGACATCACTGAAAATATTACATGACATGAAGCAAATATTAAATGCTATAATTGTTATTTTTATTACAGCTTCCATTCCTTGAAGCTATTTCCTCTATCTTAAATGTCTTATTCTATATTTGCATCTGGCTAATTAGTAATCAACTTTAAAGACAAATAAATTTTGTCTTCCCCAGGAGGCCTTCCTTGATTTTTTTTCCAGTTGATCTATGTGATTGTGTTGTGACAGCACCTTGAGCTGATGCCTCTATGATGGCATTTACCACATGATACAAGGTTTTTATGTGTCTGTTTCCTCTACTGTTACAAGAACTCGACACATATAAAATGGTCAATTCATATTTATAGATGCCATAAACATCCATATTTAACAGATCTTATTTTCATCCTTAGAAGAGTCTGTGGCAACATTGTCTTATCAACTGGGAATTTTCTTCCTTGAATAAAATCTAGATGGGAAGAGTGGGATCTGGTACCCTGAGTAAGAATATGAGAAATCAGAATCTCGTGAATTGTCCCAGTCCAAATGAACATACTACATGCCCTGAGATTGGCAAGAGAATATATACAAATCTTTAAAAAATATTGTCATGTAAAGGCTATGTGCACCATGGTCTATGCTATGAAAATGTCACTTTCCTCATCTGACTTTATATGCTGTCAATAATACAAAGATTGAAGAGGAAAAGATTTAGAGTTTTCTTCATAATTAATAAATTAATACTTCTTGTTAGGCTTCTGTATATAAGTACAATTATTTGGGGAAATAAATAAAAGTTCCAGATTTTTAATTAAATAAAAAATGAATGGGGAATTGACAATGTTATGTCATTCTGTAATTAATTAGACTCAAAGGTGGCAGCATTTTCAAAATCTCCTATTCTCATTACAAAATAGCTAAAATCTCAATTACCAGTGACCATGTGAAAAAACATTGCACTCAAATACCATTAGTAACCATAAGGAAATCTCAAGTGATAATGCTACTCCAAGCCTTTTTATAATCTTCATTAAACAGAACCCAAAATAAAAACAATAAATAGTCTAGGCTTTTATGTAAATTCATGTAGAGTATTTTATGTGATTTTAAGTAGAGTTTTATGTAAATTATACTATATCAACAGGTTGAAGGGTATAAGGAAATTAGGCATCTGAAAAAGAATTATATAAAAAAGACAACAAGCTGAATTGGCAGAGTACTTTTAATTATCTGAGATAAGTATGAAAGAAGAGAAACATAATTTAAAATTGCAAACAATCTAAAATATTCTAGTTAATTATTTTAGGATTTCTTTTACTGCTAATCCATTTTTTCCACTAATTTATCTTTAAAAAATGTAAAAAAGTAACTCCCTCTATGGGGTCTTTCTTATGGTTCTAGTCAGTATATGAGTAGGTGTCAGGAGTTTTTGGTAGTCCAAAGGTGTAAGAAGGAAAACAATGTAGAAGGTGGGGAGGGAGAGGAAGTGGGGTAGGAACTGGGGGAGGGTTCAAAGAGTGCTCTGTTATGTGTGCCTCTTTCACTCTTGTTGAGTTTTAAGAGTTTTATTTTATTTTTGTGTGGTATTTTGGATAATAGTTTGTTATTGTCATTGTTATTGTCTTTTGAAAATATATTTGCTTAGTCTATTATTTGTCTTCTCCAATTATCTGTTTTTTTATTGTGTGTTTTGATAGATTATGAATTTCAAGAATTTGGTCCATCTCATTTGATGATCAAATTTGTTATTCACATTTCTTGATTATTTTGTTAATATTCATGATAATGACACAGCTCAAAGCCCTTGAAAAACAAGAACAGTCTAACCACAAAGCCAGATAGAAACATCAAAAGAGTTTACCATCAAACAAAAGCCCAGGGCCAGATGGTTTTTCAAGTGAATTTTATAAAACATTTATAGAAGAGTTAATCCCAATACTCCTCAAAATATTCTGTGAAATAGAAAGAAATGGGACCCTCCCAAACACATTCTATGAAGCTAACATCACATTAATATGAAAGCCAAATAAAGACAGCTCAAGAAAAGAAAACTTTAGGCCTATATCATTGATGAACTTAGAATGCAAAACTGCTGAACAAAGTACTAGCAATGCACATTCAAAACCACATCAAGAAAATTATACACTATGACCAAGTCAGGTTTATCCCAGGGATGCAAGGCTGGTTCAGCATACAAAAAACAATCCATGTAATCTGCCACATAAACAGATTCATAATGAATATAGTGATATTCTTCCTTTAATTTCTGATTTTAGGAATTTTTGTTCTTTCTTTTTTCATATGTAGCCTGGAAGTTAGTTTGTCAGTATTGATGTTTTCAAAAACTAGCTTCTGATTTCATTGTTTTTCTCTATTTATTTCCTACTTTCAATGTCGTTGATTTCTGAATTAATCTTCATTATTTTCTTTTTCTCTGCTTACTTTGGATTTAATTTGCTCTTTTTGCTATTTTCCTAAAGTAGAAGCTTAAGTGATTGAGTTTAGATCTTTCTTTTTTCTTTTTTAATATATGCAATTAATGTCATACATTTCCCTTTAAGCATTACTTTTGTTGCATTCAAAAATTTTTGATATGCTGTGCTTTCATTTTCATGTATTTCAAATATTTCTAAATTCTTATTGTGATTCCTACTTTAACCTGTGTTTTATGTAGATGTTTAATTTGTAAGTATTTTTGGGTGTTGCAGATATGTTTTTGTTATTGATTTCTACTTCACGTTGTGTGTGAGAGCAACAATATATGATTTCTATTCTTTAAACTTAAAATGTATTTTATGTCCTAGAATGTAGTCTATCTTGGTAAATGTTGAAGTAGTATATAGATGTCCACTATAGTCAACTGATTGATGGTATTCTTTGTTGAGTTCAACTATGTCCTTACTACTTTCTGTTGACTGTATCTGTCCATTTCTGATAAACAGGTGTTGAACTCTCCAATTATTAAAGTAGATTCATCTATTTATCTTTGCAACTTATTAATTTTTCATTGGATGTTTTGACACTGTACTGTCAGGTATATGCATATTAAGACCATTGTTACGTCTTCTTGGGGAATTGACCCTTTCTCATCATGTAACACCTTTTTTTATTGATGATAACCATCCTTGACTTTTTGTAGCTGAAAATAACATATCTCCTTGATATCCTTCCTCGTTGAAGTCTATTCTGTCCTGAATTACTGTAGCAATTATGGCTTTAAAAAATTGGTGGTAGCACAGTATATCTTTTTCTATCAAATTGCTTTTAATCTCTCCCTGCATATATTTATAATATTAAATTAGTTTTGTATAGAAAGGATAAGGATTGGTCAGATTTATTATCCCTTCTGGCAATCTCTTCGTTTAATTGATATATTTAGACCATTGATATTCAAAGTGATTATTAATTTACATGGATTAATAGCTACCATATTTGTTACTATTTCTATTTGTTGCCCCTGTTCTGTTTTTATTTTGTCTTCCACTCTTTTTTTTCTAATTTCATAGTTTTAGTTATGTATTCTGTATCATTTAATCTTTCTCTTCTCTATTGGAATATCAATTATGATTCTGTTGTTAAATATTTTGGTTGTAGCCCTAATGTTCTTCTTTCTTATACCTTTTTGAAATACAATCAAGAATTAAAAATTTTATAGATTTAAGGCACACAGCTTAATGTTCCAGATTTCTTTTAGAGGAACCCAGCAGTGTGAATGTTTCAAAAGAATAAAAATATTCTATCCTATAAACTCTGTGAGGAGAATCACCAGGTCTTTTCACACTACTGTATATAGGTGTAAGTGTGGTGTCTGGCTCACTATAATTGCTCAGTAATTATATATTCAAATAAATAAAAGAATATTCTTAATTCCAATACTAAAATTATCTTATCTTTTTATCAGCCTATATAATATGATGAACATTCTGTTTTCAACGTTTCATTTAAGAGACACTGAGAGATGGTATTCATTTTCCACAAGTTTATTTAAGAAGAAATATACTATAAATATTATAACTAAAATGGTTTTATTTTCATAGAGAAAGAATTTCAGTAAAATAATTTATATTTTATGTACACACATTTTAGTTAAAACATAACACTGATTACTTTTGAATATATAATCCTTATAAAATATCAAAAGATTTAGGACTTTAAAGAATAAAAAATAGGGCTGAGGGCCGGGCATGGTGACATACGCTTGTAATTCAAGCATTTGGGAGGCTGAGACTTTAGTATCCAGGTTCGCAACCTAGTGAGGCACTCCGCAACTTAGTGAGATCCTGTTTCAAAATAAAGAATAGAAAATAGAGCTGGGGGTATACCTCGGAGGTAGAATGCCCCTGAGTTAAATCCCCGGTACCAAAAAAAAAAAAAAAAAAAAAATAGAGCTGAGGGAATAGCTCAGAGGTAGAATGCCCCTGAGTTAAATCCCCAGTACCAAGTTTTATATATATATATCCCCAGTACTAAGGTTATATATATAAGGTTATATATATATATATATATATAACCTTATATATATATAACCTTAGTTTTACTATTAAGGAGGATTAAAAAATGACACAATCATACTTCTTGCCTATTTTTACTAGAACAAATTTTCCTTTTATGATATTACTTCAGAATGATATATTTTTTGAGATTTTGCTATATCTAAAATGCAGTGTGTGTGTGTGTGTGTGTGTGTGAGAGAGAGAGAGAGAGAGAGAGAGAGAGAGAGAGAGAGAGAGAGGGAATGTTACTGGGGATTGAATCCAGGGGCTTCTGCCTCTGAGCTAGGATCTAAATCACATCCACGTATTGGCATCATTTAGGATTAAAGTATTTTGGCTACTATACTATATATGTCAACATGAACACTTGGAGCTTTGATTTATTTTAAAATTTAACCATTCCCCTGGTTGTATCATGTCATCTAATTTTGCTGTCAATATAATTTATTTTTCTGTTTTTTAAGGAAGTTGACATTTTTTTGCATTATTGCCTATTTGGGTTTTCTTTTTGCCCATAAATTTGTTAATTAAAATTTGAAGACAAATTGATGATATGTGTGTGGGTAGGGATTAGAAACCAGAAACTATGGGAATATATCACAGGATATAATAAATATGTCATTAAAGTTCTACAAGGAAAGGAGAGAGAACCGGGTGATTGGATCACATCATGGCTGATAACTTTTCAAATATTTTGAAAGGTTTGAGCTTACATATCCAATAAACTCAGTGTTATTTGGATTTAGAGTCCCCAGACCTCATGTAGTAGATGAAGCAGCCATATCAGAGGCAGAACTTTGTTGCTGGGAAAGGATTCCTGGGGGTGTAGCCAGGGATGGTATTTCCTGGGGAGGCTGCTGTAGCTTCTAGTTTTCTCTCTCCCCCATCTCCATGAGTTGACAATAAACTCTCTCCTTTGCTTCTCTGTTTCAAGCTATTCTGGTCTAAGAACTTGTAGCACTGGCTCCTGCTTGGCAGCTAGCATATATGTGTACTGAAATATCCAGACAGATACATTAACTTTTCTTTTCTCTAAGTTGTGGTTGTCAGGCATTTGGGTTACAGCAGTGAGATGGCTGACTGAACCTTAAGTGTTCTTGAAATAGTATAAATACAAGTTTATTAACACTTAGAAATGTCGTTATCAAACTTCTGAAGATAGAAGTTTGAAGAGAAAGTAGAGAAAGAAAAATATGAGACTCAACCAGAAAAAAAAAAAAAAAAAAGACATGACTTTAAGTGGAAAAGCAGTAGTAACTTACTTCTCACATAAAACGCACACCAAAGGTCTGCATTTTCTTGAGGTCTCAAATAACCAAATATGACAAAAAACATTGAGCAACAATTTGTATGGTAACCAGTTTAGAAGCCAAACCCTAACCTCAGCAAGCAAGAATCAGCCCAGTGCAATTAAGACCTCATCAATGGCTTCTAGCTTCTCTATTTTGCTAATTTCTAACCCAGCACTCACTAGAGAGCCAAATATACTCTGTAACTACTCCCATAACATGTCACATTTTGAATCATTCCACCTCCAGCTTTAAAACCAGAAAAATCTTTAATCCAAGTACACGTGATGTCTTCCTTTTTTGTTCACTTTTATAAGGCTTCCTCACTCCCTGCCTGTCTTTGAGTTTATGCCAAATGCATGTCATATTAGTTTGCTACTGTAACAATACTACATATTTAGTAGTTTAAAGCAACACAAATGTCTTTCATATTGCTATAATTCAAAAGAATGAAGTGGGTATTAGGCCAAACCAAAGTGTTGGCACAATAGTGTTCCTTCTAGAAGCTCTAAGGGAGGATCTATTTCTTGTTACCATTTCTCCAACCTCTCCACTTTCCTCAACTCTTGTCCTCAGCACTCTGATTTCTTCTTCAGTAGTCATGTCTCTTATGACCCTGAGTTTTATTACTCTTTTATTAGAACCCTTTGTGATTATATATGGCTCACTTGTATTACCCAGCATATTTTCTTTACCTGAGTACTCCTGAAAGTTAATCACATCTGAAAAGATGCAAAATCCCATTTTTCGTCTAAGGTAACATTCTCAGATTACAGGATTAATGCACAGACATCTTTTTAGGGGATATTATTTGGTTTACCACACAAAGAATGATAGCTGGCTCCCTTGTTATAGCAAACTCTAAAAATAGCCTCTGTTCTTATTTGAACAGAGTATATTTACACACTAGAAGTAGAATTTCTGCATCATACCAAGTGTCCAGTATGAAAGATGTTAAAAGGTCTACAGTAGAAGCAAAAATTATTGATTTTTACAAATTAATGCAAAAACCTATGGATGTTATACTATGTTACTTTCTTAATGTCTCTTTGAGCAGCTGCATCAACACATCGCCAGTAGCAGGACTACTTACTTACCTTTGAAGCTTCATAAAATAAGTTGAGGGACATAAAAAATTAGAACTGACTTTCATATCTATAAAGATGAAAACATTTGCCAGCATTGTAGTATTATTGATCAAAACAAGAACCACACAGACACGTTTCTTATATTTTCTTTGACATTAAATTCTCATAAATGTATTTATATGGTTCAAACATTTACTTATATTGTTGAGGTCTAGCATTATATGTACACACATTTGGTTATTTTCTTACTTATGGTAAGTTAGTTATGTTCAATGTTGTCACAAATACTGAATTAACAAGCATGAAACCATTGCTCCTGGGGGAAATAGATGACTTGGTCTCTGTATGCCTCAGGGTACAATAGTTTTCTCAGCTGATAAATATATAACCTCTTTTATGTGTGTTACTGCTGAAAGACACCTTACTTAATGTATATTTCTTATAAATAATTGTATGGTCTTTGAATTTAAAACTTTGAAGCTTTGGAGGCTACTTGTGCTATACAGGTTTGCCGACTGCATGTGAAGTAAAACAGTCTCGTCAGCACTGAAAACCTGCTCTTCCACATCATCATTTTTTCTGTATAGTATTTAGCAGATACTTTAAAAATATTTCTGCAGCTTCCTGACCTGCACACCCTGCCTTGTTTCAAGTTTAGCATTTTCCACACCATATCACCTTTGAAAATGTGAGAGACATAGACAACACTAACAGAGAGAGATTTACCATTCATGACCCCAGGTAACACGAGTGCTCTTTCTACCTAACAACAATGCTGTGTTAATCTATCATCTTGTGCATTCACAAATGTAATCATTTTCCATAGTTTCATTATAGACAGTAGATGTCACTTTAGCACTTTTCTGGAGCTGTACTAATGTACAGGTTGGCAAGTTCCCTCTTGTTTTTCTGGATATACTGTTTTGTTGCTTCATTAAATTGAATGCAAGGTCCAAAGCACCATCATTTAAGCCTGAATGAAGCCTATCTAACCCATTTTTCTCTGTAAAGCACATCACAGTCTTGTGCTACACAGCACTTCAGAACTACATGGAGGGCCATTCTGAACAGCAAAATCAACAGCAAAAGGTTAAAAATAATACAAAAGTGTGCTACAAAATAGACCATAAAAACATTTCTTTACAGTATGACAGCTGAAGTAACATGGCAATGTCCCCTTGGTTGACCTCAGCTGTGAACATGCATGTCAAGTAACTCAAATATCTTTTCTCACTCTGCATTTATACAGGGTGTGTCTCACACTTGATTATGTATAATTGAAGATCTAATTGCAGAGAATAGGATCTGGAAGGAATGGTATGCCACTTAGTAGTGGCATGCTGTTTTTTTCCAGGCACTTTAGTTTGCCTTTAATCCTGTACAATGCCAACTGCTGACAATATGGTTTATAAAAACATATATCAGACATAGCTTATTATATTTTTTAAATTAAAAATGGATGTACACTGAGAAATGATCTATTAGGATGGTGGTCTGCTTAATTATATCAAACACTGTTATTAGGGGTTATTATTTGGGGTGTGTGTGTGTGTGTGTGTGTGTGTGTGTGTGTGTGTTATGAGGGATTGAACCCAGGGGCATTCTACCTCTTAGCTAGATTCCCAGAGTCTTGATTGCTGACACTGGTCTTGAAGCTATGACCCTCTTGTCTCAACCTCCCAGTACTGGGATTACAGCTGAGTACCTCCATGACCAGCGCATTTGCTATTTTTGTTATTGCTCATTATGTATCTGTTAATTTTGCTGAGGCCAAATACAAAAGCTAGAATTATCTATAGAAATTTGTAGGCTTTATATTTTCTTCTCTACTATGGGAACAACCTGCATGTAGCATGTAGGGATGGAAAAATAAAAACAACTCTAATGGCTGACCAAGTATTTCTTGTCAAGTTAGGTAAGACTACTAACATGTTTTTACCATGTGAAGTAAATTTAATTGTAGAGAGCACAGTACAGTATTGGGTTTTCAATGAAATATTTGTAAACTTAGTGAAGCCAACTTGATGAAATATTTTCTATTTTCATCCCTTTCTTGAATGAAAACTAAATCTGATATTTAATAAAAACCAATACTTTGTCACATAATGACAGGATTGCAGATTTCATTTTTATAATTTTATTCAAATGATACAAAGGATTGTTGAAAACTTTGGATTAAATATATTTAGTAATGCAAGAAACTAGGAACTTACACATTTCAGCTTGTAATCCTAGCATTTGGGAAGCTGAGACCAGAGGATCCAGGTTCACAGCCAGCCTCACCTACCTAGTGAGGCTCTTTGAAACTTAGTGAGACCCTGTTTCAAAATAAAGAATAAAAAATGGGGCTGGGGGTATAGCTCGGAGGTAGAATGTCCCTGAGTTCAATCCCCAGTACCGAAAAAAAAAGCCTCAGAAATAATATTACACATACCATTTTGTTTTCCTTAATTGACCTGCAAATGTTGTATTTAAAAATAAGACTATAGCCAGGTGTGGTGGCGCACGCTTGTAATCCCAGTTCTTGGTAGGCTGAGACAGGAGGATCTGGGTTCACGCCAGCCTCTGCTACTTAGTGAGGCTGTCTACAAATTAGTGATGCCCTGTTTCAAAATAAAGAATAAAAATTAGGGCTGGGGATATAGTTCAGAGGTAGAATGCCACTGGGTTCCATCCCCAGTGCTGCAAAAAAAAAAAAAAAAAAGAATATATTCTTTTAAACATTTATTATTCTTCAAAAGAACTTCCACATGGGTTATTGCTTTGAACATATCTTTGCCAATTAATATTGGTAAATATTGACAAAAATAATGATATCTATGTCTGTTATAATTCACTTTTTGTGTTATAATAAATTTCAAATGGGTTGCAAAAAATCGGCCTTTTTATAGAGATGCTAGATTGTACTGATTTTTCGTGGAATAGTTATGTTATATGTTTCTGTATGTATTTCGCAACCTTATAGAATATTAACATTTTGCCTTTAAATTAAAAAACAAACAAATTCCAATTTCTCTAGGTAATAAATCACCATAATGTTCTAATGTTGCATTATTAAATGCTAATTATTAGTGGTAGTAAGATAATTTCATATATTTTATATCTTAGGATTTCAAAAATGTTTCACATACATGATTTGCCATTTTGTGGCTTTTATATAAGATGAACTAAGACAAGTTGCATAATCAATGAATCATGTAGACAAACAGTTTGAATTTAGCAATTGCGAAGGGCCTGAGGTTCTTTCTATACACACTGGTATCATTTCTTACAGAAAAAGAAAGTATTTTTTTCCCCTCACACCTAATTCACATGAACTTAAAAATCTCAGTTAAAACATTCATGTGTAATATTTAGATTTTTCTATTATTAAATATGCAACATGAACATTGTATTATGCTTATGTTGCAAAATGCATTGACTAGGAGCTCCAGCTTCATCTGCTGGTGACTACAAATACATTTAACTTATAGTAACATCTCAAATGTTGTGACCAAGTTTTTCTCTTATGTATTTGGTTGGCAACAATTCTAGACTTTTCTCAGGATCTCCTCCTAAAATATTTTAAAGAATTAAAATGCACATTTGCACCTTGATCAGATATTTTCCAGGCAATGAGTTTGGGGGCCTACATAAAGTCACTCTCCCTCAAATATGGTGTGATCTCAGTATCTGTTATTTGCCCTTACTGCTCTATGTTTCCATTGTTGCCTGAGATTGGGCCCTCTTCATTGTTCTTAGTCATAGGGAAATCCCCTTCTCTTTTTATCAGAGGATTTTCTCACTTCAGAGCTGTTCTTCTAGTAATGAATGAATGCCTCCAATATTTAGTGCATATACCACTGCCTAAATATTTAGTAGTTTCAAACTTAAATATGCTCTATTTCCTTCCTTGAAAAATATGCCTTATAGCAAATAAGCAGCCCATAATATATGTGCTGCACTATCATCCTCAGACTCCAAGTTTCAGGTTAGAAAGTGCTTGCTATTTTGAGAGTACCTCCAGGACCACAAAAGGGAACTCGAAGAAAAACAAGGAAGCTGGGTCCTGGAACTACTTAGGAATTAATTACACTTCACCATTCAAGAATCAATTGCAATCATGATATTTTTATTATTTATAAAAGGTAACTATTTTGCTTTTATTGTAAGCACTTTCTTTGCTCAAAATTCTCCCTGCCATCTAAATCAGTGCCTATCTCTGGTATTGTCTGTTATGGTTTGGATTTGGAATGTGCCCCCAAAGGCTCATGTGTTGAAAGCAGGTCTTCAGTGCAGCAAGGTTTAGAAGTGGAAATGGCTGGACGAGGTGGGTCATTGGGAACAAGGCCCCGGGGATGATATATGTCCAAAGGCTTCCTTCCCTTACTCTCTCTGCTTCTGGTCTCCATGATGTAAGTGTGATACCATTCTTCCACATGGCCTGCCACCATGGTGCCAGGCCAACCATTGAATGAAATGTCTGGAGCTTCTGGCATCTTGGTTCTCAATAAATCTTTCTTCCTCTGGTACTTTGGTTATCACAATGGAAAAGGAGACTAAAACACTGTGTGTGATGCATATTTACTCAGTTCTTAGGTAGAATTGCCTTTGTTTTAAGGACATAGCACACAGCAGAAGAGATATGGGCAAGTGATTTTCAGATTTGAATGTAATCATTTGGAAGATTATAGTTGTATGTGCTAGTGACCAAGACAACTTATGTTTGCTTTTTTTTTTTGAAAGGATAGTGGTGATGGTATTGGGAATTGAACCCAGGAGCAGTCTACCTCTGAGCTACATTCTCATCTCTATTTTTTATTTTTATTTTAAAATAGAATCTTGCTAGGCTGATAAGAGTCTCACTAATTGCTGAGGCTGTTCTTTTTTTTTTTTTTTTTTTTTTTTTCTGTACTGGGGATTGAACTCAGGGGCATTCTACCTCCAGCCCTATTTTTTATTCTTTATTTTGAAACACGGTCTCACTAAGTTGCAGAGTGCCTCATTAGGTAACTGAGGCTGGCCTTGAACCCGAATCCTCCAGTATCAGCCTCCCGAATGCTGGGATTACAAGCGTGCACCACTACACCCAGTTACTGAGGCTGTTCTTGAATCTGCAATGCCTCCCAAGTAGTGGGATTACAAGTATGTGCCACCATACCCAGCTTGTTTGCTTTTTATAAAGCACAGGTCCCACAGCTGAAGTCCTCTTCCAGATCCTTCCTTCGTGGCCCTCTTTCCATGCATAGAATGCTGACTACTGTCTAATTTTAAATTTTACACTGCATATTCAACCATTCGTATTCCTTTTGATGAGATGCTTTTGTGCTCAGACAGGCCTACATGCCTCTGTCTTTGTCTGTCTGTCTGTCTGTCTGTCTCTCTCTCTCTCTCTCTCTCTCCCTCTTTCTCGCTGTCTCCCCAAGGGAGTCTTTCTTTTATTTTGTTCTTCCTTGGAATACTCCCTTCCTCTAAACAATTAGTGACTTAGACCTGTCCAGGCTTTATTTGTTTCTCACTGACTTTCTAAATTCCATGCAAAACAAGAGGTATGTCTAACTTTTATGTTAAGTGTCCCTAATTGCTACATGGCTTGTAAAAGTTCCTGAAATTTTGTCAGAGAATGGAGTGGTTGATTTGCCTAGGACACAGAAAAGATTTTTAGCAGGTTGTGTTCCCTAATTTCATTACCTTTCTAAATAGCATTTTAAATGGTTTTGTTCCCTGAACTTGAAAAAAAATAGGCTCACATTATATGTGATTTTTCTCTAAAATAGAGTAAAAATAATGTACTTAAAAATAGCCGGGCGTGGTGGCGCACGCTTGTAATCCCAGCATTCGGGAGGTTGAGACCGGAGGATCCAGGTTCGCAGCCAGCCTCAGCTACTTAGTGAGGCACTCCGCAACTTAGTGAGACTTGGTTTCAAAATAAAGAATAAAAAATAGGGCTGGGGGTGTAGCTCGAAGGTAGAATGCCCCTGAGTTCAATCCCCAGTACCGCAAAAAAAAATAAAAATAAAATAAAATAAATAAAATAAAATAAAATAAAATCATAGCCGAGTGTGGTGGCGCTCTCTTGTAATCCCAGCATTTGGGAGGCTGAGACCAGAGGATCCAAGTTCGTGGCCAACCTCAGCTACCTAGTGATGCCCTCTGCAACTTAGTGAGACCCAGTTTCAAAATAAAGAATAAAAATTGGGCTGGGGGTATATCTCGGAGGTAGAATGCCCCTGAGTTCAATCCCCAGTACCGCAAAAAAAAACAATTAATTAATTAATTAATTGAATTGAATCATATATATTGTCTTTGGTTACTGAACCCAAAACTACTTTCTTCACAATCTAGTTAATTCCATGTAAATAAATATTCAAAGATGTGTCTTATGGCAACACCAATATTAATAATTAGATTAATATGATATCATGATATAAAACAGACAAGTGTGGACTTTGGAATCTGTGATTCAATGTATTTCATATGCTTGTTGCCTTTATAGCATCAATTGGTTCATTTCCCTTGAAGAGCTTTCTTATGTCCATTTACTCATTTGCTAAATATATGCCACACTTGAGGAACAAATTCATACATAAAATATAGGGCTTTGTCCTGAAGTAGAGGAAGGCCATGCTGTTAACAAGTGAATGCAATAAAATGCTTATTTTCAAGTAAACACAAGTCCTCTTCTAGTTATTGCAGTGTTTCAGCAATCCAATATAAAATGCACTGACATCTAATGAAATTTAAGCCCTGTTAAGGTCAAATTTTATAAGGATGTTATTTCCTCATTTTAGCATCACTAAACACCAGTGTTATAGCTGAAATCATTGTCTAACAATCATAATATTTTTGTATACTTTTTGTCCATTGAATATATATGATTCTGTAATCAATGTTAATTTTCTTTGGGAGTAAATTCAGTGATAAATATAGATATGTTTATCAAATTCAAAGTAAAGAGCTTCCTCAGTACTCTTTATTGGGAAGGGGGTGAAGGGGAGGTGGGGGCAGGGGTGGCTATCAACTGCTATGTGTATGTATGTCACTGTCAACATTACTTACATTATGAGGTAAGACTATAATGCACCAATAAAAGCATATAAAAATAAAAAATAAATAAATACAAAAGGGGCTGGGAGTGTAGCTCAGAGGTAGAATGCCCCTGGATTCAATCCTCAGTAGCAAAAAAAAAAAAAAAAAAAGTAAGAAAAAAATGCTGTTATAGTATTTCTATATATACTATTCACCAGCACAAGGAAGATCTGGATCATCAGCAGTTCATATGTAAAACCAATCAACAAACAAACAAACTCTGTGATCCTCAATCTTGGAGCCAGAAGAAAACTTAGGAACTATTTAATATAGATAATCTCAAGTTCTTTTATCAGTTAGAATTTTACACAGGGAACCAGTAGTTAAAAGAAATTTGAAAGGACAGGAGTAGAGGCAAAGATTCTGATGAATCACCCCCCCACACACACACACACCCAATCCTCCCTCAACAATTAGAGTGTCTATAGTGCCTCCCTGGACTCCTGGGCTTTTTGAGCACTACTTAAAACAACAAACCCAAATCATTCTTGGCTCCACCAAGAACTACACAGCAGTGAGTATCAGAACTCCTGGAACCCAGCTAGGTGTGGTGGTACACACCTATAATCCTAGTGCTTGGGAAGCTGAGACAGGAGAATTAAAGGTTCTAGGCCAGGCTCGAGAATTTAGTGATACCCTGTTTCAAAATAAAAACTAAAAAGTACTGGGGTTGTAGATAGGAGGTAGAAAACCCACAGGTTCAACCCCCAGTACCAAAATAAAACAACAACAAGAAAAAGTAGCCACAGACAACACTCCTATCTACAACCCCAGGCCTCTTTATTTGCTCCTATTTGGAGCAACATGGATAAACCTGGAGGACATTATGCTAACTGAAATAAGCCAGGCAGAAAAAGACAAATACTCTATGATCTCACTTATACGAAGAATATGAAATCGTCAGACTTGTAGATGTGTGGTTGCCCAGATCTGAAGGGAGAGGGAAATGAGGAGATGCTCATCCAAAGGTGCAGGGTTTCAGTTATGCAAGATGAATCAGATCTGGAGATCTGTAATACAATACAGGTAACAACAAGTACAGCGCTTTTATAATGAGGATGATTAAAATGAAACTGAAATATTAAATATATCTATTTTACAGCACATTTTTGGTATAAACATACTTAACAAGTGAAAATATGGTAGTTCTTATGATGACTTTCACTTGATATGCAAGAGGAACTTGTATTAATGGCTAATGGACATGGTGTTATCTCTACATTTTGCTGATTCCTTCAATCCCCCTCCCATGTCTTATGTATTAGATGCCTCTTTCTTTCTTCAGAGTCATTATTAAAAAACACAGAAAGCCAGATGTGGTGGTGCATAGTACTTGGGAGACTCTCCTAGTACTTGGGAGACTGAAACAGGATGATCACAGGTTTGAGGACAGCCTCAACAGATAGTAAAACTTTCAGCAACCTAGCTATACTCCATTTCAAACAAAAAAATAAAAATAGGGCTGGTGGTATAGCTCAGACATTAAGGCTAAATTACTTAAATCCAGAAATTGGGAGACTTCTAATAAAAACTTTATGGGTAAAAGGTTTCCATCTATCCACCATGTGACTGAATGAACAATACTTTTTTACAGATGACCTGCATCAGAGACTTCCTAAAAGGTGGAGGTTTATGATGACCAATCTTCATCTACCATCCTTAAACAGTTTTGTTAGCCTCCCTGTATTCTCTTTTATTTGTCAATTACCTAGGGTTTCTTATATAATTTTTTTGAAATATTTTGCACAAATTTTTGTTCACCTTTCAAAGAAAAGATGCCCCTCTAGTCATAAACCTTAAATAGATTCTATTATTTAACAGCTATCCTTGAATCAAATAAAAATTAGTGCAAAGGAGGTTAATTATAGAATTTAATATTTTTGTGAAAAATATAACTAGCTAGTTTTATTTCACATATTTGGAGAAACATGGCAAAGAAATAAAGGATCTGGGAAAGAAAACGTTACTTGCTTATCATCTGCAGTTGGTCAGAAATGACATATAATGTATACATAGATGTAAGTATTAATGAGAGGAGATTTAGCATGAGAACTCTGGAAGTAGCCAGCTGTTAGGCACATTCTGGTGCATTAATTCACTGTGATGAAGTTATTTATTTGTTTATTATTTCTCTGATTTTAAAAAATAAACAAAACAAACAGTATATATTGTTTTTAGACCCTTTTCCTTAGCATCATTGTTTTTACCATAGAAAAGTCCATTTCAGTAAGTTAATCTTATCATGTTTCAATGTTGTTTCTTATTTATGTCACCTTTTCCCAAATTGCCAATTTTAAATATCATGTCTGTAGAGGGCATAAGTCATACTAAGGCTATATCTTTACTCTTGAATTGTAATGTCAGTCTATGTGGGTTTTCTGTTTTTATCTTTTTTAACAGTTGCTCTTTAATATTATCATCATCATTTTTCCAAATATGTAAAAAATAACCATACCTATAGCACCTTAAAACAGTACCCATTTATTTGCTCACAATTCTATAAATCAAAAGTCAAGACATGGAATGACTGGATTCTCATATGGCTGAAATAAAGGTGTTAGAAGGACTGAGTTCTTATCTGAAGGCAGTGAGACAATTCTTTTCCAAGCTCATTCTTGCTGGTAGAGTTCATGGTGGTAGGACTGAAGTCCTTATTTTCATGCTGGTTGTTTGCTACAGTCTATTTTCATCAACTGGAGGCTGTTGGTTCACAATTGCCCCTAGATGGATAAGATCTTGGATACTTTCTCTCTTTCAAACCAGCAGAAACATGCCATTCTGACTTGTGATCACAATCCTGTGACCAGTGAGAGAAATTCTCAGTCACCTGAGGCTTCATGCTGCCATCCTGGATACCCACCTCCCAACTTGCAGCCACAGTCTACAATTCCAATAATCTCATTATCCAAGATACTGATCTTTGAGATTTAGGACATTAGTTATCTAATTTGCTAGAAGACTTTGCTTGGTCCAATAAAGTATTACAAATGGAAGAAAGTCCTATAGCCTTTCCTTATACTTCAAGTAAGGGGTAAGTTTATTTTAAATATCCACTCACAGTCTAGTTTGACTTTGGAGTTTAGTGGGACTTCTGGGAAGATACTATATTACCAGAGGGAAGACTTTCTTGCTGTAGGAAATATGTTGAAAAACTCATGCTTTAAAAAAAGATTTTGAAAAAATTCCAAGTAAAACAAATTACGAACATTCTGCTCTACCCAGGTAGAAGCCATGAATAAAGATGAAGATTTCTTATGCTGGAAAATGACACTGATGAAATATAGACCAAGGGAGTTCATGTGAATATTTTCACCTAGTTATAAGCATTTTCCTTTCTCCTAGCATAGGTCCAGCCATTAATTTTCCCTATACTCTGATAGCCTTATTTTTGCAGTGTTAACAATGCAAGATGAAACATATGCTACTAGAATAGTTTACTTATGTGAACCCAGTTATTATGATTTTGGTTTTGGGTGGTCACATCACCCACCTGTCGAGGGTTATTCTCCTTAGCCATTATAGAAATAATAACCAGGAGGCTCGGTTGGAATTTAGTGCAAGGCAAAAAGATTTATTACAAATCAAATGTAACAGAAAGACAGAGAAACATGATGGAGAGATCCAAAACAGGAGATTATCTTTCCCTTTGAAAAATAAGAAGCTTTGGTCTAACCTTGCTGGAAATGCCTGCATTGCAATCTCCAAAAAACTTCAGCAGAGAAGCCAATGACTTCCACAGAAAAGCAGGGATGCCCCCCACCCCCCAAAAAAGACAAAAAAAGTTGTAAAGCAGAAGAACCAGAACTAGAAAAAAAAGAGCAGAGGACTATATAAGTTGTCTATGCCTCCCAGGCTTCTGGGGAAAAGAGCCTTGTGGTGCAGAGCTGGCAACTGCAGAAACTGTGGCTTCCAGAGTCCTCCAGGAAGAAATTGTGGATTTTTGTGAGGCTGATGACTACAGACCATTAGTGAAAGCAGTGGGAATTTTGCTCCACACTCAACAGGGACGGGGCTGGATCTGGACACTGTAGCTGTGGCAGAACCCATGTCTTCCAGCAGTGATCAGGAGCAGTTAGTAATACAAATCAGTACTGTAAGTTAACCAATTGTTCAAGTGGGAAATAGCTGTGGCCTGACAGGGGGACTTGCATGGCAAGGAAATAGACTTGCAGGGGCCTGAGACTCTACAAATCATCCTTGCAGAGGTGGGGGTGGCAACTACTATCCAACACTACAGAAAGGTGATTTAGTAGATAGCCACTAGAGGCAGGTGGGAGGGAACTGCTGTCAGCAGTTTGAGAAGCCCTTGTCAGATCCCTAGGGATTGCCATGAGACATCTTCCCCTGGTGTCTGGGGAATATAGGTCAGCCTACCAAGTTGCAGGCTCTGAAAGCAGTAAACTTGCACCTGGCAATGTGTGAGTACTACAAGAACTAGCACAAGCACCAGAGGCCAGCAAGCACCTCCTGAAGTGCAGCACTCCAGGACAGGGGTGGTGTCCCTGGGGCTAAGAAATGGAGCTACTCAAGCCCCCAGCCTGGGACTATGGAACCTCTCCTTGCCAGACCTTGGGTCTAGGGCAGAGAGTGGTAATAGCACCATCTGGACCAGACTGTGCCAAGAGGCCAGGGGACCTGCAGGTTTTCACTTGATTCCATCCCCAAGCTGTGAATTCAATATTCTCTCTGCCAGCAGAGTTTGTAGATGGCTTGCAGTTATGCTAGTGACTGAAAGTACCTCACATGACAGTAACAAATACATATGGAGTGGTGTCCCAGTAGTCATCAAAGCTCAGTGAGCTGGGCCTTAAAGTTGGAACACAGCAATTGCTGCCTTTGCTGAGTGTAAGCCCACAGGTCACAGAGGCCTGAGGTCAGTGCTCTGCAGTATTACAGGCTCATAATCAGTAAAGAAGCAGTGATCTCTAGGGTGCATAAGTCATAACCAATGGGCTGTAGGTTCTGAAAAGAACCTCATAGTCTTGGGCCCTGTGGAGTTTGGGTTAGGAGAACACAGTAGCCAGCAGCCAATAAGAGACTCTTGTTTGCTTACACTAAGAACTACATCTAGTTAAAGAGACTCTGGGGGACAAACTCAAAACTTTATTTTTGAGTCAGATATAAACCTAGTATAGACCTTTTTATAAGAACAGGGAATATGAGAAAATAATAAACTCCCACAACTCAACAACAATGGAGATCACTAATACTGATCTGCATGAAATGCAAGAAGGAGAATTCCAAATATTGATGTTAATATGATGAAAGAACTCAAAGCAAGTGTTCAGAAAATGAAGAAAGAAATTGAGGCTTTAAGAAAGAACCAGAAAGAGGCTCTGAATGAAATGAAGGAGTCAATAAATGAATTGGAGACAGTAATAGAAACCAACTCTGGAAGGCTAGACCACATGGAAAACAGGGTATCACTCCTGGAAGACAGTACAGTATACAGAAGATGTTACAACAACACAACCTATACATTCAACAAATATGAGACAATATTTTTTTTATTATTTTTATTCGTACATTGTAAGCAGACATCTTTGTTAGGTACAAATTGAAAATGACATATGTGCCTACTTTTCTCATTTGACCCCTTCCCCCAATTCCCAAACCACTCCCTCGCCCTCCCTCCCTTTCAGTATCGATTTAGTGAGTAACCTTGATGTACATTAGGGTGTCGCCCCCCAGCAATCCCTTTTGGTTAAATCCACTTCTTTGTTTATCGAGGGTCTCTCCTTTTCCGTCTGAAGACCCTCTTATGCCCCATCTTCTCCCTAGCATCCACATATTAGGGAGAACATACGCTTCCTTACTCTTTGTGACTGACTAATCTCACTTAATATAATGTTTTCCAGTTCCATCCATTTCCCTGCAAATAACATGATTTTGTTCTTCTTTATGGCTGAGTAAAATTCCATTGTGTACATATCCCATAGTTTTGTAATTCATTCATCTGTTTATGGACATCTTGGCTGCTTCCATACTTTGGCTATTGTGAATTGTGCAGCTATAAACATAGATACACATGCATTGGTCTGATAGTTTGGTTTCTGTTCTTTTGGGTAGATACCCAGAAGTGGTATTGCTGGATCATATGGTAGGCTCATTCCCATTTGTCTGAGGATCCTCCATACTGTTTTCCAAAGTGGTTGCACTAGTTTGCAGTCCCACCAACAATGTATTAGAGTTCCCACTTCTCCACATCCTCGCCAGCAGTTATTGTTGCTCGTGTTTTTGATGATTGCCATTCTGATTGGGGTTAGGTGAAATCTCAAGGTGGTTTTGATTTGCATCTCTCTGATTGCTAATGATGTGGAGCATTTCCTCATACATTTATTGGCCATTTGTATTTCTTCTTCTGTGAAGTGTCTATTTAGATCCTTTGCCCATTTTTTAATTGGGTTATTTGTTTTCTTGGTTGTGATTTTCTTGAGTTCTTTGTATATCCTAGATATTAGACCTCTATCTGTAGAGTAACTGGAAAAATCTTCTCCCATTCCGTAGGCTCTCTGTTGAGGTTCTTGACAGTTTCCTTTGCTGCACAGAAGCTCCTCAGTTTAATGCAAGCCCATGTATTGATCTTCCTTTGAGTTGCTTGTGCTTTGGTGGTCTTGTTGAGAAAGTATTTACCTGTGCCTGTGTGTTGAAGTGTTGGTCCTGTGTCCTCTTCAAGTAGCTGCAAGGTCTCCGACCTAACCTCCAGGTCAATGGAGCAGAATAGAAGGCTCAGAAACAGACCCACAAGTCTACAGTCAACTGATTTTTGACAAAGGAGCCAGAAACATAAACTGGAAAAAAGATAGCCTCTTTAAAAGATGGTGTTGGCAAAACTGGTTAACCATATGCAGGAAAATGGAAATAAACCCCACTTTCTCACCCTGCACAATATGAGACAATATGAAACATCCAAACTTACAGATAAAAGTCATTGAAGGTCTAGAGGCACAGGTCAGGGGTATCAGAAATCTGTTCAAAGAAATATTTCAGAGAATTTTCCAAACATAGAAAAAGACTTGGATATCAATGTGCAGGAGAAATACAGACCACCATTATGACAAGATGAAAGAAGGACCTGGTCATGCGATGTAATAATCAAAATGACTCACATAGAGGCCCTGAAAAGAATCTTAAAAGCAGTGAGAATAGAACAGGTGATATTCAGGAGCAAAACAATAAAAGTCATTCTAGACTTCACAATCCAAGTCCTAAATGTCAGAAGGGACTGGTATGAAGTTCTCCAGGCCTTGGGAGAAAAAAAAAATTTCCAACCAAGACTGTTATATCCAAAAAAAGATATTTAAAATTGATGAAGACATAAAAACATTACAAGAAAAGAAGACTCATAAAATTCCTGACTACCAAGCCAGCACTAGAGTAAATAATTAAAGAAATAAATCATAAGAAAAAAGAAGCCAATTCCAAAATCAGAAAAGAGATGAATTCCACCAGGTGGGCAACTAAGCAAAGGAGAAATAACACTATATCAAACAGAATAAAGAACACAAAATGACAGGAAACAAAAATCATATTTTAATAATAGTGCTGAATATCAAAGATTTTAATTCTCCAGTTAAACGACATAGACTGGCAGTGTGAATTAAAGAACATAATCCAACTATATGCTACTTGCAAGAAACACACCTTATAGTTAAAGATATCCATATACTAAAGATGAAAGGATTGGAAAAACAAGATACCATGCAAATAGAGACTGAAAACAGGCAGGGATAGCAATGCTCATATCTGACAAAACAGAATTTAAGCTAAAACACATCAGATGAAACAAAGCAGGGTACTTCTTATTAATAAAAGGAACAATCCAGTAAAAAAATATAATGACAGTAAATATTTATGCCTCAAATGTGAATGAACCCACATTTGTAAAACAAACTCTTTGGGACATTAGTTCTCAAATAGACCCAAATATAATAATATTAGGAAACTTCAACACACCACTCATGCCACTAGATAGATCTTCCAGAAAAAAAATGAGTAAAGACTCTTCACATCTAAAGAACACCACAAATAAAATGGACATAACAGACATACAAAGAATATTTCATCAAGTAACAGTTGAATACACATTCTTCCTAGCTGCCCATGGAACCAAATAGACCAAATTCTGGACCACAAAGAAAGCACCAGCAAAGTCAAAAGTTGTAATATAATTCCCAGAATAGAAGGGACATATGTCAACATCATTAAGGCAATATACAATAAAACCAAAATGTCATCATCTTGAATGGGGAAAACTACAGGAATTCCCTTTAAAATCAGGAACAACACAAGGGTGTCCACTATCACCACTCCTTTTCAATATAGTCCTCAATACTCTTGCCAGAGCAATAAGACAAGAAAAGGATATCAAAGGAATTCACATAGAAAAAAATTATCCTTATTTGCAGATCACATGATCCTATATCAACAAGATTCATGAAAATGAACCAAAAGACTACTAGAGATGATTAATAACTTCAGCAAAGTAGTGGGATACAAAATAGATCTAAAAAAAAAATTTTGTAGCTTTTCTATTTACCAAGCAGGAATCTACAGAGAAAGAAATACAGAAAAAATTTTAATCACAATAACCTCAAAACCAATAAAATGCCTAGGAATGAACTGAATCAAAGAGGTCAAAGACCTCTACAATGAAGATTATAAAACACTCAAGAAAGAAATTGAGGAAGATCTTGGAAGATGGAAAAATCTTACTTGTGCTTGGACAGGCAGAATAAATATCAACAAAATGGCCATTCTACCTAATGTAATTTACAGAATCAATGCAATCCATGCCAAAATATCAATTTCATTCTTCATATATGTAGAAAAATCAATCTTCGTATAGAGAAACAAAATTGCCCAGAATTGCCAAAGCAATCCTCAGCAATAAGAATCATTCAGGCATCACAATTCCTGACTTCAAGTTATACTATAGCCCTAAAGTAATTAAAACAGCTTGGTAGTGGCACAAAAACAGGCACATAGATCAATGGAAAAGAAAAGAACATATAGAAACAAATTCACACACTTATAGTCAATTAATCTTCTACAAAGGGACCAAACACATATGCTGAAGAAGAGATAGCCTTTTCAACAAATGGTATTGGGAAAGCTGGTTACCCATTTGTAGAAAAATAGAACTAAATCCATACTTCCCACCCTGCATAGGAGTAAATTTGAGATGGATCAAAGAAATGGAAGTTAGACCAGAGATGGTGAAGCTAGTAGAGGAGGACATAGCTTCAACTTCCTCAAAAATACTCCCAAAGTTCAGGAAATTAAAACAAGAATTATTAAAGGGATGACATTAAACTAAGAAGTTTCTGCACATCAAAGGAAACCATCAAGAGTCTAAAGAGAAACCTAAGGAATGGGAGAAGACCTTTACCAGCTATCTCTCTGACAGAGGATTAATATCTAGAATATACAAAGAACTTAAAAGATTTTACACTAGAAAAACAAATAGCCCAATCAAGAAATGGGCAACTGAATTGAATAGAAACTTCACAAAGGAAGAGATACAAATGACCAATAGATACATGAAAAAAATGTTCAACATCATTAGTAATCAGCAAGATGAGAATCAAAACTATACTGAGATTCCATCTAACTGCAAATAGAATGATAATCATCAAGAAGTCAAATAATAAATGTTGGTGAGGATGTGGAGAAACAGGAACTCTTCTACACTGCTCGCGGGATTACAAACTAGTTCATTCACTATGGAGATGAGTGCAGAGATTCTGAGAAAACTGGGAATGGATCCTAGGTATCTTTCCAAACAGGATGAAACCAGAGGACTACAGTAATATATGTGTATCTATGTTCATAGCAGCACAATTCACAACATCCAAATTATGGAACCAATCCAGGTATCCATCAACAGATGAATGGATTACAAAACTATGGGAAATAAACACAATGAAATTATACTCAGCAATAAATAAAAATAAAATAATGTCATTTGCAAGAAAATGGAAAACCTGGAGAACATAATATTAAGTGAGATTAGATAGTCTGTCATAGAAAGTGAAGGGACATATGTTTCCTTTAATATGTGCAAGCTAGGGAGTAACTTGTATACTAGAGGCACTCATGATAATGGAAGGGAAACCTTAGTTGTGCCAGTGAAGTGGTCTAAGGGAAGGGGAAGACTTATCGGGCGCCCCAGGCTGAACCCTCAGCCGTGAGGCCCCAATAAAAGACGCCGGCTAAATGCTACTGGTTCGAACCTCTTTTATTATATCTCTCTCTTTCTGGGATCAAGGCGTTGCACAAACGATAACAAACACAGTGCAGAGGTCGTCTTTCCAAATAGTGCTTTTCCTACAAACTTTCAATAACCCCTCTCT